>CABHPQ010163278.1:9612-41314 GCA_902168405.1 Peromyscus aztecus | reverse complement strand
CGGAGTTGGAGTTGTGCGTGGGACTTGGATGTTGGCGGCGGGTGTCTTGGCCTCACGGTGTCTAGCTTTTGCATCTGGGAGCACGCTCCACCTCCTGGGTTTTGTGTGAGGCTTGCTCTGTAAGGCAGGGTCTCTTGTAGCCCAGGCTGGCTTGAACTCTGTGTAGCCAAAGATAGCCTGAAACTCCAGATCCCCCGACTCCTTCCGAGTGCCGGGCTGACAAGTGTGCGCCCCCGTCACCAGCTGTGACCAGTGTTCTGCAGGATAGCACCGCCGGGATTCATCCTTGTTAGTGAGCTTGGGAAGTATTGGAGGAGCGTCCATCGTTTCTTCTCAGAATTCAGGTTTCCTTCTTTCCTGAAAGAGTCGGGGAGTTCCGAAATAATTGCTTGAGAGTAATATCTGGGAATTGATTAAAATCTACAGCTGGGCGGGTTGACGCTAATGGCACCAGGTGTGGTGAAGCATGCCTGTCAGCAGCACAGGGCTCAGGAGGTGGGAGGGTCCAGAGTTCAAGGACAGCCTGAGTTACCTGAGACCCTCTCTCAAAGAAATCCGTTTTTGTTTTCTTTTTCGTCTTTGAGACAGGGTCTCACTTTGTAGCCCTGGCCGCCACAGACCTCCCAATGGAGATCAGGCTAGCCTCTAGCTCACAGATCACGGAGATCGGGATGAAAAAGGAGGACGTGGCTGCCCCAAGGAATGGTCGACAAGTATGGTCGACAACAAGGTTTATTGTACATGTGAGGGAAAGTACAGCCGGTGACATCTGGAAGAATCCAGACTGAACCTGACCCGCAGGCTGAGAGGAGAGAGGGGTGTGGAGGGAGAGGAAGAGAGGAGCAAAGACAGCACCTGGAAATCAACAAACCAAGTAGGCAAAATGGCTGAGTTACCTAGAGAAGAGAAGCTGGGGGAAGGGAAGGGAAGCTCAGGGGCTCGAGAGGTGGAGGGTAGGGGGCGGGGTGTGCCAGCCAGGATGACTCTGTAACAGGTATTTGGGATGCTGAGAGATTCTGGGAGAACCTGGTGGCCAGCGTCTACTTTGATAAGTTAAACAGGCACCTCAGGCAGACACTTGTCCCAGGGTTGTTTGAGACCTAACAAGATCCACCTGCCTCTGCAGATTATAGGCTTGCACACCACACCCAGGCCCGGGCCAACTTTCTTTACTACGGCTCTGCCACTCCTGGACCCACTGCTAGAACTCCTCACAATTCCAGCAGAGGCTGGATCCTAACATTAAGATCTTACATGAGAGAGAGAGAGAGAGAATATGTGAAGAAAACTAATAGAGGGACTGGAGAGATGGCTCAGTGGTTAAGAGCACTTACTGCTCTTGCAGAGAACCTGGGTTCAGTTCTCAGCACCCATACTCACATCTGCCTGTAACTCCTGCTCCAGGAGATCTGATGCTTCCTTCTGACTTCTGTGGACACCTACACATATCATAGCATACACACACACACAAAGATACACATTAATTTTTAATTTAACATGATGACACACACCATTAATCCCAGTGTTCAGAAGGCAGAGGCAGACAGATCTCTTAGTTTGAGCCAGCCTGGTCTCCAGCCAAGGCTACACAGAGAAACTTTGTCTCAAAAAACAACGCCCTTAATCACAGCACTTGGGGGGTCAGAGGCAAGCAGATCTCTGTGAGTTCAAGGCCAGCCTGGTCTGCAGAGTGAGTTCCAGGAAAGGTGCAAAGCTACACAGAGAAGAAACCCTATCTGGAAAAACAAAACAAAAACAAAATTTTTAAAGAAATTCTTTCTTTCTTTCTTTTCTTTCCTTTCTTTCTTTCGTCTTTCAAGACAGGGTTTCCCTGTGTAGCTCTGGATATCCTTACTAGAAGGGCCCACCTACCAGTCCAAGAGTCACAAGAGCTATTACAGGATGATCACAGGCCTAGGTCAGGAGGTCCGTGGAGAATCTCAAAAGCCCCTTAGTGGGGATTATTGAGAGGACTGGTGGGGAGACCTAGAGCTGATGATGGTACAAGCAGAGCAGAAGACGTTTAGATGAGGATTTTGTCCACTAGAGGAGGTTGTGGGGAAGGCAGAGTAAAGACAGGTCTTACCAGGGTTGCTAAAGATCTCATTAAAATTAATTTGTCACAAAAACCTTATGGTGTAAACTGGGCAGCGGCGGCACACGTCCTTAATCCCAGCACTCGGGAGGCAGAGGCAGGCAGATCACTGTGAGTTTGAGGCCAGCCTGGTCTACAGAACGAGTTCCAGGACAGCCAGGCTGTTACACAGAGACACCTTTTCTCGAAGAAAAAAAAAAAACAACCCTTACGTTGTATACTGAGGACAGTAATAGATTCGACTATTTGGCTTTGGACCTGTACCATTCCAACTCTGCACACTTAGACTCAGCCATGCTGAAAGTATGAAAGTGAAGTGCAGCTTGCTTTGGAAACCTTGGCCTGCTGTGTTTAATAGTTCATGCCCTATGGAGCTAGGTGATATCATAGAAGTCAGTAGGGCTTAGTTGTCAGGAACACAGGTCTTCAGAAGAGAGAAGTGATAACCAAAGCCACTGAGAGAGAAATCCCTGAATTATAGATCTGTTAGCCATGTATTTTATTTACTTATTTTATGTTGCCTAATGCTTCCTTATGGCTTCTGTGGGAACCTACACATATCATAGTATGCACACAGACAGACATGCTTGTGTACACACACACACAAACATACACACACACATTAATTTTTAATTTAACATGATGACACGCACCATTAACCCCAGTGTTGAGAAGGCAGAGGCAGTTCCGTGCCATGTGCGTGCTTGGTGCCCATGAAGTCCAGAACAGTGCCCCTGGAACTGGAGTTACAGGCAGTTGTGAGCCACCGGGAACTGAACCTGGGTCTTCTGCAAGAGCAGCCAGTATTCTTAGCCACTGAGTCATCTCTTCAGCCCCCCATTAGCTCTATTATAATTGAAATTTAATTATTTTTGCCTTCCGTATTTGATGTAACCCTGACCTAACAAAAGTTACCATGATGGTGTGTATACACACATGCAGGCAACACTTTATACACATAAAATAAATCATTTTCTTCTGGCTGCATGTATGCCTGCAGGCCAGGAGAGGGCACCAGATCTTATTACAGATGGTTGTGAGCCACCATGTGGTTGCTGGGAATTGAACTCAGGACCTCTGGAAGAGCAGCCAGTGCTCTTAACCTCTGAGCCGTCTCTCCAGCCCCCCCCCCTTTTTTTTTTAAAGAAAAATGTGACCCAACTTGGTGGCATGCCTTTAGTCCTAGCACAGACCTTTTCCCAGGCCTCAGGGAGCTCTATGGTTGCCGCCAAAGGGCTTGCTGCACTCCCCTTTGGTGTTTGCTTCTTAGGAGTCTGGAGGATGAGGGTCACACACAGAGGTGAGTGTGCGCAGCAAAGGGCGTTCTATGCCACCTCTAATTAAGGGTGAACATCAAGCAGGTGTATGTAACAGCTCAGCAGGTAAGGGCTCTTGCTACCAAGCCTCATGGCCTCAGGATTCCCAGGTCCTGTGTGGTGAAAGTTGTCACCTGCCCTCCATGTGCATGTCAGGACACATGGGCGCCACCCACTGCATCAAATTTAAACTGTGCTAAGAGAAGAGGCCTCTGGGTAGAGCCTTTTGGCCAGCACTACACCTCAGACTTCCAGCCCTGCAAAGGGGGTGGTGGTGGCCACAGAACAGGACTGTGTTACTGAAGCCTCCATAACTGATGGGCAGGCCCTAGTGTACCCTGAGGGACCACAGCAGGTGCACCTGCCCTGTGGTAGAGCTGCAGGCCTCCGTGCACTCCAGGTCCATGGCGCACCCCCATGGTATGATTTGCCTCAGCCAGAGATGCTTCCTTCCCGTGCTTCCCAGGGTAAAGCCCCACCATCTGTAGGCTGCAGGGAGAAGCCAACACCAGAAGCCCCCAGCTCTGCTTTTAACTTCCACGCATGTAGGTGTGCTCATGTGAGTGCAGCAGAGGTTTGGGATCCCCAGAGCTGGAGTGGTTGTGAGCCATTTACCTGGGTGCTGGGGACTGAACTCAAGTCCTCTGCAAGAGCACAAGCTCTCTTACCCTGTGAGCTGTCTGTCCAGTCCTAGCATGAAAGTGATGAATTTTGGCATGGGCTGTAGTGTTATTCACTGAACAAGCCCGACAACCTGAGTTTGGGTCCCCAGAAGCCACATAAAAACTGGATGCAGTAGTGCCTGTAATCCCAGCACCCCACAGGGAGACGGGGCGGGGGGGGGGGGGGGGGGGGCTAAAAAGAGAGTCCATAGGAGTGCAAGGACGGGTTAGCCTGGTGCCTGTAATCCCAGCACCCCACAGGGAGACGGGAGGCCCAAACAGGAGAGTCCATAGGAGTGCAAGGACGGGCTAGCCTGGCTTAGGCAGCCATGGATGAGAAGGTGAAAGGTGACCTTCACTGAGATTGTCCCCTGACCTCTATACAGGCTGTGGCACACGAGCACCTGCTCACACAAACACACACAGACGTACACTAAATAAATAAGTAAAAATAAAAGATATTAAAAGAATACAACTCTTTTGTGGCACATGAACATTGTGTGAACCCCAGTGTGCTACGTCAGTAAAGTTTTGTGCACATGGTCCACCCATTGTGTCAGCCTTGGTACTGGAATAGTAAAGTTGGATAGTTGCTGCTCATGACGGTGACTGGGAGCCTAGACAACTGACCCTTTGCTGTGTCATAGTCCCCTCCCCTGCCCCCTCATCCCTACTACTGGAGCTAAAGGGACGATCTGGAGAGTTCCAATTGCAGGGCTCTTCCCCGCTGCCTTCCTCCCATTGTCCACCTTGCTGACATGTCTTCTCCAGCCCCTGTGCTGTGTGTGGCCTTGAAAATCCTCGGTCCCATCCATTTCCTAAGCCCTCACAGCTGTCTGGCTGTTGTCACACCAGCCTGAGACAGGGATCTTGCCCTGGAGGGGAAGCTCTGATCCCTGTGTCCAAGGAGTAAGGGCAGCCCATGACCAGTGTTCTACTGTCTCCAGGAGGAAGCTGGTGCTCCTCCTGTGAGGCGCCACCCTCTGCTTATCCTAGGGATGGCCATCACATGCCCAGCTCCAGCTGGCAAAAGGCGGCTCTCCTCTGCAGAGCTCTTGCAGCTGGATGAACAACACATCTCTCGCTGCTCTCTTGTAGGAAGCCCACAGTCACTGGTGCCCACAAGACAAAGGGAAGGAGAGTACAAGGTAAGCGCTTTAAGGGAAGTTTTGTTTTGTCCTCATTAGCAATTTTTGTTTGTTTAATTTTTTATTATATGGTTTATCTCCTTGGAGGGGTGTGCATGCCGTATCGTGAGTATAGAAGTCAGAGGAACTTGTGGGAGTCTGTTTGTCCTACCATGCAGGGCCAGGGATTGAACATCCAGCTGGGCAGCATGCGCCTTACATGCTGAACCTTCCTGCTAACTCTGTTTTCTGAGAAAGTCTCATGGTGCCCAGGTTGCCTGTCAACTCCTGATGCTCCTGCCTCAACCTCCTAAGGGCTGGGATGATAAATGTTCATGAAAGGGGTTTGTTGGAGGGGGAGGGGCAGAAACAAGTCTGAAGCTTTCACTGCTCAGTGGCATGCCTTTGGGGACTCAGGGTTCTCCTTGTCACTGAGGTGTCCTTTGACTGTTGGAGTCCCTTCTGCCATGGCACCAGGCTCTCAGGACAGGTCCCTTAGAAGGTGTAGGTCTAGATGTGCTGGGGACACAAGTCCCATCCAGAAACATCATGAGCTGCCCAAACTCAGGTCCCCTGGAAGAGCAGCAAGTACTCTTTAGCCTCATTTTCTTCTTTTGTTTTGTTTTAAATTCTACTTGGGGGATGGTAGGAACACGAATGGTATACATGTGGGGGTCAAACATTACTTGGAGGAGTTGTTTCTCTCCTTGCACCATAGGGGCCCTGTGGACTGAACTCAGGCCCTCAGGATTGACCGTGATCACTGGACCCGGTGGGACTTTGTGGGGGGTGGGGGTTTAGTCTTGGGGATGGAGCCCAGGGCCTCACATATGCACAGCCACTGAGTGGTCCCAGCATGGCAGTCTTGTTTGTAACCTCTGACATGTTTGTGTGCTGCCTGTTTGTCAACACTGGGCCAGGCCAGAGGGCCCAGGCTCAGCTGCTGCCAAGGGGGCCTGGATTTGTGTGAGTCTCATGAGGGTCCACCCATGATAAAGGCAGAAGTAGATGGAGGAGGAAAGAGCATGGGCGTAGACCTCCCCACTCCCAGTGGGAAAGAGTCCACACAGGGACTGGCCATGCAGGAAACAGGAGCCATGTGCACTAGCTTCCCTGTTCCTGGGCTGCTGGGGCTGTCCTGTCTTCAGCTTGATTGTCATTTCTTTTCATCCGGTAACTTCACTTAATTGAGAAGCCCGAGTGGCTGAGGTGCGGAACGAAGTACAGCTGTGATGAGAGTCTAGAGTGTTCTGCGGCTAGCAAGCAGGATCTGAGGTCTGGCCCGGCACATAGGCCAGTGGGTCCATTTGTCTTGGCTGCAGGCTCAGCAAGGTTAAACTGAACCAGGGTCAGATCCCTACATCTGGGCTGCATTTTCCAAGCTTTTTCCTGGTACAAGCCCCAGGCAAACTCTCACTTGGCTTTTTAAATCCTTTATCTGCTCTCAGAGCCTGTGCTAGATCTCAGGCGAGAAAGCCTCAAATCCATGCCAACATGGCTAATTCCATCATGATTTAGGGTTACAAGAATGGACCTTTATTCTCTCCTGTTTTAAAGAACAGGAAGGTGGGAAAAGCAAGACCTCAGCAGTGAGCCGAGCTTTACTGTGGTGAAGCATAAAACAGAGATGGACTCCCCCCGGGAGGGTCGGACCCAAGATGGTGTGGGTTTTTTGTTGTTGCTTTGTTTTGTTTTGGGGTGTGTGGGAGGGGTTATGTGCACATGAACGGAGATGCTCTTAGACACCAGAGCGAGCATTGACTCCCCCTGAGCTGCTGTTACAAACAGTTGTAAGCCTCCATGTGGGTGCTGGGAACACCAGTCCTTGGCAAGAGCAACAAGCGCTCAACCACAGAGCCATCTCTCCTACTCCTTTTTTAAAATTACACTTACTTGCTTGAGGAGAGGGGCTGCACACGCAGAGGTCAGAGGACAGCTCTTGGGAGTCATTTCTCCTTCTACCATGTGGGTCCTAAGAGCTGAGTGAGGTCATCAGACTTGGTGGCAAGCCCTCTACCCAGTGAGCCATCCCACTGGCCCCAGGCTTCACTTTCTAGAATGCTTCTGTCTTTGATCGTACTTGAAAACTTGCTCCTACTCCAAGGACTCTCATACAAGAGGTGTTCCACAAATGTCTTGTAAACACTAAGTGTCCTATGAAGGTTTGTTTCTACGTGCAGTAGCTGCCCTGTGCATACCTATGGAGGCTGAAGGAGCCTTCTGCAGGGAGCAGAAGGGATGGTGCTTCTCCTGTCATTGCGCATGAAGAGCCAGTGGCCCCGGCTCTCCCTTGTGGGGTCCTGGTCATGCTCTGTGCCTTCATGGTGCAGGATTCACGTTCTATGACAAACACTGTGTTGCCTGCAGGAGGAAGAGTGGTTGAGTCCAGATACCTGGATTATGAGAAGAAAACAAAGAAGGTAATGGAGTCCTTCACTCCTGGAGCCACTGTGAGTGGGTGGGAATGGAGGGCACCTCGGAGGGTCTTTGCCAGGTGCCTTTGCAGTCTCCAGGCCTGGGGCACAGTCACGAGGCTCTGGCCAGAGTGGTATCAGTGTTAGTCAGTCTCCATGTTCTGGGCCCCTACCTCCTTCTCTGCCCCTTTTGCTTTTGGGGTCTCTTCTGTCAAGTCTGTCCTCCAGCACTATCCCCTCCATAACCCAGGTGGCTCCAGAGAGATGGGCACTGACAGTGGGCATTTGGTGAGGGTCACAGGCACAACTGGCATGGGGGATTTTGCCATCCCACTCAGAATGGTGTGAAATGTCTAACTTCGGTGGCCTTCACTTCTGCGACTTCTTGTGTATTATTTGTGGCCGTCAATAAGCAAGGCTGGCAGGTCTTCCTGGCACCTCACATGTGTCCCCAGCGCTCCAAAAGCTGCAGTGCTGAGCGGGAATGAGGGAAACACATTCGGGTCAGGGAGTGCTCTGGAGAGTTCAGTCAGCTGCAGGTTCATCCTTGTGGTGACACCGTCCCTGGAGCAGTCAGTCAGGTTCCTGTTATCTGTGAAGGTCAGGGTGCACTGCTGAGCAACACAGGGTCAGTCCCTGCTCTTAATCTGGTTTATGATAATCAGAATGTTATGTTCGCCTCTGCCTGGCTTGTGCCCTGGGAAGGGGATGAGGGTTCCCAGGGTTCCTGGGTCTGTGACTAGAAGTCTGGCTTGAGGGAAGAGATTCTCACATCACCCTGCAGGCAGCTTCCCCAAGCTACTTATCCCTGCTTCCATTCATTCTGTTGCTGCCTTGAAGGCTTGGCCACAGCGCCCCCCTGTGTCTACACAAGGCATTTTGGTTCTGGTACCCCAGCAGGTGGTCCCTGGATCTGGCTAGAGTCTTTTGAGTGTCTACTGTCATGGTCACATTAGCCTGCTGCTTTCTCCTGTGACTGAATGGCTCTCAGAAGGGCTGATCCAGGGTGGAGTTCTCTCACAGGTTGAGGATTCTTGGAGGATCTCATCTCATGTCCTGAGTAAAGCCACTTCCGGTTGAGCAGGTTGCCCCTGAGTGTGGGGCAGGTGAGTGCCTGGATCTGAAATTCAGTGTTCTCAAGTTTCAGATTTCAGGTTTCAAATAAGGGGTGCTTGGCCCATATTGTATTTTTCCATTCCTCCAGAAGCTGGCTCACAGGGTACACGTGTTTGGCATCACCAAAACCTGCCCAGTGGTTATTCAAACTACCACACCATTTAACATTTCTCTAGGCACACTGGGGAGGTCGTAAGGATGTGGACATCACCAAGTCAGTTGATGGTGGACATTGCTCTACATTGGTTGCTTGTCCTTTTCCCTGTGTGTGTATGTGGCAGGTTGTACAACCATGTGTGCACATATGGATGCCAGAGTGAAATATCGGGTGTTTTCCTCTTGTGACAGGGGCTTGCTGAACTTCCAGCTCTCAGGATCCTTTTGTGTCCCTCATTCCTTGCCTGGGTTAAAGGCTCCCACACCTTTCCAGGATTTGTTTTTATGTAGGTGCTGGGGATTCAAACTCAGGCTTTCTGAGTGACAGCTCGGATCCTCCGAGTGTCTCCACAGCCCCACTTGTTGGTCATTAAATTCTCATATCATTATGCACTTGTCTGTTCAAATATTTTCTAAGTCAGACATTTTCACACTACTGAGTCTCGGGGTTTTCTGTAGTTGGCCTTTGTGGCCAGTTGTTAGCAACTGTAGCCAGCAATTCTCATGTCAAGAAGTGGAAGTTCTAGATTTGTTTTCAAATCAAAAGACCAGTATTTATAGATTTTTTTTTTTTTGTTTCTTTTTTTTTCTCTTTAGACAGTGTCTCTCTACATATCCCTACCTGGCCTGGAACTCACAGAGATCCACCTCCCTCTGCCTCCTGAAGGCTGGAATTAAAGACAGGAGCCACCACATCTAACCCCTGATTGTTGGTCACATGCTGTCAGACTTTCTTTAGCCCACTAGTTTCCAAATAATGACACAGAGACATCCTATTAATTATGAAAGCTTGGCCTTAGCTTAGACTTACTTGTTCCCAACTAGTTCTTAAAGCTTAAATTAACCAGTTTATATTAATCTACATTCTGCCGCATGGCTCCTTACCTCTTCTCCATACCATATATCTGACTACCTCAGAGTCTCACTGGCTTAATCATCAGAGCCTCAGATTCTTCCCAGAAGTCCTGCCTGTTCTCTCCTGCATAGCTATTGGCCATCCAGCTCTTTATTACACCAGTCAGAAGGCACCGTAGGCAGAGACACATCTTCACAGTGTACAAAAAGATTATCCCACAATAATCAGATATGTGCACAGGCCTGTGTCATGGGAAGGATGGAACATAGGCCTTCCCTGTGCCACAGCCTGGGGGTTAACCACATGGACTGCTGAGTCAGTGTCGGGGAGGTGCTAGCATAGGGGGGTCTCAAGACCCTGAACCCTGTGTCCCTCCTTAGCATGTGGCTCTTCTTGGGTTCCCATAGGCTTTCGTGTATGATGTGTGAGGATGGCATTCTCTTCAGCACATGCCATTCTCAGTCTGAAATTGTTAAGGGTGTGCCATTGAAACATTTCAATTAGCATTGTACAAATAATGAAATTCATGGTAACTTTTTTTTTTTTTTTTGGTTTTTCGAGACAGGGTTTCTCTGTGTAGCTTTGCGCCTCTCCTGGGACTCACTTGGTAGCCCAGGCTGGCCTCGAACTCACAGAGATCCGCCTGGCTCTGCCTCCCGAGTGCTGGGATTAAAGGCGTGCGCCACCACCGCCCGGCCATGGTAACTTTTTAAAACATTTTTACTCATTAGGAACAGTGTTCAGGCCAGCATGTACATATAGCTGTCAGAGGACAACTTGTGGGAATAGATTCTCACCCTTTACCACAGGGGTCCTGCAGGTCAAACTTGGCTTGTCAGGCTTGATGGCAAGCACCTTTACCCGCTGGCCCAACTTCTTGTTTTTAGCTCCTGGTGCTGAAGTTGAATGTAAGGCTTACACATGCTAGGCAAGCTGTCTCCCAGCCAACCCATCAGAAGAGAGCATCCGATTCCCTGGAGTTACCATGTGGGTTCTGGGAGTTGAATCCAGGTCTCCATAACAGCAAGTGCTCTTAACCACTAAGCCAACTCTTCAGTTCACTGGTCACACTCCCTCCAGTTACTTTCACAATGGGCTCTTTTAGTTGGACTGACCCTAAGTCCCACAGCCCAGCTTGTTGTTAGTTGGTCTTTGGTCTTTTGGGGGGCCCACCACCCAGCCCCAAATACATCGCACATGGAGGCTGATTTTTAAATTATGAATGCCCGACCTTAGCTGGCTTGTTTCTAGCCAGCTTTTCTTGACTTAGCCTGTCTACTTTTTGCCTCTGGGCTTTTCCCATCTTACTCCTACTCCATGGGTGGCTAGGTGGTTGGCGCCTCATGTCCTCCTTCCTCTCTCATTCTTTGATCTTTCTTCCTCCATATTTCTCCTTCTATATATTCTCTCTGCCTGCCAACTCCACCTATCCTTTCTCCTGCCTTGCTATTGGCCAGTTCTTTAAGACCATCAGGTGTTTTACACAGTCACATTAACACAGCTTCACAGAGTTAAACAAATGCAACATAAAAGTAACACAACTTAAAATAATATTCTACAACACCTGCTATTGGAGTTCCACCAGGACAGGTAGCCAGATCTGCTTGATGTAGCATGAATCTTTAAAAGTTCTTATTAATAAAATCAAACCTGAGGCCAGTTATTGGGGTGAATGCTGGAATATCAGAGAGACAGAACAAGCCACAGCTTCCTCACCTGGCCAATTCCTCAGGTGGTCTTGTTTCCTCAGACTGGATGCCTCTGTGTCCTCATATCCGAATGGCTCTCAGCTGAACTGTGCTGCTAGAAGCCTGAAAGCTTAACCAGCCAAAATGCCTCTAGTTTCTGGTCCTCACGCCTTATATACCTTTCTGCTTTCTACCACCACTCCCTGGGATTAAAGGCATGAGTCACCATGTCTGGCCGTTTCCAGTGTGGCCTTGAACTCACAGAGATCCAGAGGGATTTCTACCTCTGGAGTACTAGGATTAAAGGTGTGTGTGCCACCATTTTCTAGCCTTTGTATCTAGTGGCTGTTCTGTCTCTGACCCCAGATAAGTTTATTAGGGTGCACAATATTTTGGGGAACACAATACCGCCACAGCTTGAGTGTGCATGCATATTCCTACTCACTTGGGTCTGAGGGGCGGGCACAGGCACAAGCAACTTTGGAGCAAGATGACACCAAGTTCGGGAGCCGAGGCTGCAGCCGTCCCAGTGTGAGCATGGCCAGTGTAAACATGAGCCCCACTGTCAGGCAGGTGAGAAGCAGAGTTTGCACTCCGTTCTTCATGAGAATCACGGCTGATTCTCTTCATGCCCTTGAGAGCCTGGCTGGCACCACCTATACAGGCTGGGAGTCTGCAGCCTGCAGACTCTGAGGCTAGCCTGGGTGCCCAGAGTGACCGTCATACTTGGCAGACTTCTCCACTCTAGTCTGAATATGCTTGGGTGGTTTCTGCAAGGAGTGGGTTAGTTTTCCTCTTCCACCTGCTGCCTCCTTATTTCCTAGGGAGGTCCCTGCTGCAGTGGTGAATGAAGAGCACGGACCACAGCATCACCCCCACTGTGCTCCTTGCTTTACCTGGGGTAACTGGCAGCCCGGCACCAATGTTGCTTGTTGTGCTGTGCTGTTTGTAAGCTTCGAACACTTAGGCCAGTGTAGAAATTTGGTGTCCTCCTAAGTCCAAAGCAATATGTATAGAAAACAAGCACACCTTGAAATGCCATAGGAAGTCAGTTGCCAGCACCTCCCCAGCACACAGGAGCACGGGCCCATTGAGATGGCTGGGTGTTGAAGGCAGTCCAGCAGATGTGCCATTAATTTCCCATGTCTGATGAATGTGACTGTCCCCTGTTAAACAAATCCTGCTTGTCCTGTAGACACAGTTTCAAGACTCCTGCATCTCTCTGACCTCTAAGCAAATACATCAAAGGTCAAGTGACCTGACCTCTGACTGTTCACGTAACAGGTTTCTATATCAGCTGCTGGGAAGCCACCTGAGGGAAGGAAGACCAGCGCATTGCCAAGGAGCAAAGGTGGGGCACGGCTACAGGGAGGGGGTTTGGGACTCTGGCATCAGGGAAGGAGCTCCCGGCCTCCCCCAGAGCAAACAAGACAACCTCTCACAGACATGCCCACAGTCCATCCCAGTCCAGACAATCCCTCACTTCCCAGGTGATCCTAGATTGTGTCAGGTTGGCAGTGAAAACTGACCATCAAGGGGTCTCTGTCAGAAAGGATGTTATTCAAGTGCTTATGATGGGAGCATGGGGCAGTGTGTCTGAGGGCACGTCCATATGCCTACGGAGCTACTTGCAGATCCAGGGAGCAGGTGCTTGCTGATGGTTTAGGGACTCTGTAGAAACTACAGCCCACTGGGTGCCTGGCATCTAGGCACTTAGGAGGTAGAGATAGGAAGATCGAAGATAGGAGTTCAAGATCATCCTTGGCCACATGGGGAGATTGAAGCCAGCCTGGGCTCCATGAGACCCTATCTCAAAAAACAGCAACAAAAAAATTCTCCAGGTGGGGATGAGAGCAACACATCAGTCTGGCTGGGATTTTCTCATGTAACTGACTGAGGGCTGTGTTTGAAGCTGGGCCAGTCAGGGGCCAGGACCTGCCTGGATTAAACAGGGTGCTCATCTAACAGTGATGATGCCTGGTTAGGGTGTATGCAGACATTTTATTTGGATTTTGGCCTTTGGTGAGTGGAGCCACAGCTGCTGACTGAGCCCATGGTGCACAGGACACCCCTGGCTAGGACCTGGCTGGCAGTGTCAAAGCTGGACACCCCTGGCTAGGACCTGGCTGGCAGTGTCAAAGCTGAGGAACAACTTTTATTTCATTTCATTTTGTCACCATTGGTAGCTGTTCCTGGCACCTTGGCACATGTGGAGTCAGAGAACAGCTCTGTGGAGTTCTTCTCTCCTTCCAGCTTCCTGTGAGTTCCAGGGATCGAGTCTACCATCAGGCTTGCCAGGCGAGGAAGCGCCTTTATGGGCTGAGCCAGCCAACCCACCCCCAGTTTTTTGACACAGGGTCTCATGTAGCCCAGACTGGCCCAGAAGTTGCCTTGTATCTGAGGGCAGCTCTGAATTCCTGAGTGCTGGGTTGGGCCTTGAGCACAGGCGCTACTAACTTCATAGCTCCGGAAGTTAGTGCTCCAGTGCTACTGTGAAGTTTCTGTTTCCCTGCATAGCACTGCTGTAAATGCAGTAAAATAGAGCCCCTGCCTGCCTCTCTTAGAGGTCACCGCCTTGAACAGATTTTTGTTTATCTCTAGGAATTACAAATTGTGGTTTGGGGTTATGATCACCCCAGGACTTGCTCAGCAGGGCTCCATCTCTAGCACCACAAAGAAGAAACACTAAGCCTAATGGTAGCCATGGTCCCTTTAGTCTGTTTAGAATGCCTGGGAGTTGACAGGGTCTGTTGTTGTTTGTTTGTTTCTCTGGTTTTGAGACAAGGTCTCACTGTGTGGCTCTGGCTGTCCTGTAACTCATAGAGATCCACCTGCCTCTGCCTCCTGAGTGCTAGAGTAAAGGTATGGGTGAATTATGCTTGGCAGTAATTTGCTCTTCTGAGGAAAGATTTGTTGGGGCTAGAGAGAAGGCTCAGCAGATCTTAGGGGCTAGAGAGATGGCTCAGAGGTAAAGAGCACTGACTGCTCTTCCAGAGGTCCTGAGTTCAATTCATAGCACCCACATGGCAGCTCACAATCATCTATAATGAGATCTGGTGCCCTCTTCTGGTCTGCAGGGATACATGCAGGCAGAACACTGTATCTAATCAATAAAATCTTAGAAAAAAAGGGAGGGTAAATCTTTTTTTGTTTGTTTGTATATCGAGGCAGCGTTTCTTTCTGTATCCCTGGCTGTCCTGGAACTCGCTCTGTACACCAGGCTGGCCTCGGAACTCACAGAAATCTGCCTGCCTCTGCCTCCCAAGTGCTAGGATTAAAGATGTGTGCCATCACTTGGCAAAAAAAACCTGAATCTTAAAGAAATAAGAAAGATTTCTTCCACCCCCATCCCGTGAGATGGCTCAGCCAGTAAAGGCACTGGCTGCATGCCTGGTGCCCTGAGTTCAGTTCTAGGGCCAGCCTGGAAGGACCTCAGCCCACAGCAGTCTCACTCACCACAGTAAATCACTTCCTAAAAACAAGACACTTAAAGAGGCTTATTGAGCTCACGGTTCTGTAAGTCTGTGCACAAGGACAAGAGGACTGAGGAGCTGCTCCTCACCTCAGCCATGGAGCTCACAGGCACAAGAGTCCAGCACCCACACACCCTGGAAGAAACAGTCCTGGGGGCCCCAAGCAGTACTGTACCAAGAGGTGCAGGCCCAATGACTCTGGCATTCTTTGGGCAGAAGACAGCCGGGTGATGGGAAGAGGAAACCTGCAGTCCACCATGCTGGAAGGGCACGGCACAACTCCTCTCGACCTAGACCTTTCAGCCATCAATGGTAAGTAGCTCCTTTCAGCCCCTCAGGGCCGAGCTTGTAAGGACGGTCCCCAGGCTCAGAAAGCCCTCCTTGGTGCCAGTTTGACTCACTGCTGTGAGAAGAGTTTGTGCCTTTCATGCACACCAGGCCCAGGATTGTGGGTCCCAGTATGTTCTCAGCTGGCCGTGTGGGTCAGTCCTCTCCTGCCTGCTGGGGTGGCAGCAGCAGGTGGAGGTCCCAGGCGGGGTGACTATAGCAAGTACAGGTCCCAAGTGGGGTGGCTGAAGCAGGCACAGGCCCCAGCCAGTGCTCTAATCATAAGCAACGTGAGGGCCTGGGTGGTGGGGTTGGGGGTGACATCTTCCTCTTGTGACAGTCTGAGTCATGAGTCTAGAGACACCTGTTATGTTCTTGGCCACTTATGGTGGCACAAGCCTGAAGCCCTAGCTGGGGCAGGAGAATTGAGTCTTAGGCCAACCTGGACTACATCTCCAGAAGCCAAGTGAAAGACTTTTTTAAAATACATGAAATGGTCTATTTTAGACAAAAGCATGTTCAGAGAGCCTCCCCAGCTAGACAGGACAGCGTCAGAGAAATCCGAGTCGACGTCCTTCACCACCCCTCAGAGAAAGAGAACCCTTCACAAGAAGAGACGGGTGAGCATGGGGTAGCGGGCAGTGGGGGGTCTGACTCCCAGCAGCCAAGGCTTCAGAGCAGAGGCAGCCAGTCCTCCAGGGTGGAGGCCAGGGCTGTGGTGCCCATGGGTCTGTGCTCAAGACAGTGTGCCCATACACTGAGTGGGGTAACACCTATATAATTCCCGGGCAAGATGAGACCTGGCCCCATCCCCAACGCCTCGAACACTAGTTCTGTTTGAACCTATAAAGTACACAGAGTTTGGGGGTTCTGCCGTGCCTGAAAGAGCCAGGTCAACATGGCTCACTGGGAACTGAACAGCTGGACCCCTGTAGGATCTGCAGCAGACCATGGACATGATGGACTCACAGACACTGCTGCTGACCCTGCTCTCTGTGAAGGTGAGCTTCGCTGGCCCTCATGAGCACCAGTGTGTCTTCTGTCATCTCCCCCACCCCACCTGAGTTGGTCTTGCACTCACAGATGGAAGAGAACCTGACTCTGCTGGAGGAGAAGGCTGAGAAGGACTTGGCAGCCATGTGCCGTGAGAAGGAGAGGCTACAGGGGCGGGTGTTGGAGCTGCGGCGCCAGCTGCTGCTCCGGCAGAAACACCAGGAGCTGGCTACCATCCTGGATGCCCAGGTTGGTCCGAGAATGCTCCTGAAGCCAGGGATGCAGAGGGAGCAAGGATCAGGGTGTCACCTCTTGCATCTGCCCACTCTGCTCCTGATGTTAGCGTAGACTGTGTGTGGACACCTGTGTCTGCCACAAGATGTGCAGACTCCTTGGCACCTGCCAGCTGATGGCAGCAATGTCAGCTGCCATCCCACCCTGGTGCTTAACACAGCAACAGTGTCCTATCCAGGACAGGTCAGAGGGGATCCTGTTACCTGGACAAGATGGCTCAGCCAGCCTCCAACCTTGTGACTTTCCTGTGGCCAGGAAACCTGAGGCTGGAGGCCTGCAGGGCTCAGCACATGCAAGACCCATTCCTTCCTGCATGCAGATAGTTCCTTCCTGTGTGGGTGAGCCTAGTGTGTCTTACAGTGTCCCCTTCTGCCTGCAGGTGGAGGTGCTGGGCCCTTTCCAGGCTGTATCAGAACTCTTCAAGGAGCAATACAAGACACTGGCCACAGCCTTGGACACCACTCGACATGAGCTGCCCGTGCAGGCCATCCACATGCAGGGAAGTGGACAGGAGCTCCTAGGTAGGAACAGCCTGCTGTGTGGCATTACCACAGCAGGAAGGAGCCCCAAGGCTCACATGCACCATATTCAACCTACCCTGGGGTGGTGTTGGAACCTGTGTCCTGCCCAGCATGGGTAGGGCACAGGCAACTGAGTCAGGGATTCCAGCCCCAAGCTGCCAACTTCACAGGTGGAGGGCTATGGGGACACGGCAGGATAGTGTGGGGGCACCCACCTACTGGCCCTGAGTTCTGGGCCCTGCCAGCAGAGTGGGGGTGTTGGGGAGGTCACCGATGGACCAGTGCTGTATGTATTTTGGGGATTCTCTGGAGCAAATGTCCTCATGGGGATCTTTCAGCTGCATAGGGTTTGTTCAGCCTGGGCTACGTAACAAGGAAAAAGGTACAGTGGCCTACACTTATTGTCTGACACCTGAGAGGCTATGAGTTCCAGGCCAGCCTGAGCTACAAAGTGGCACAGTGTTGGCCTGGAGCCTGCAGCCATCCTCCTACCAAACCGCCCACAGCTGACGTGCTGTACCCAGCACAAACGTGCTCACTGACTGCGAGGTGAGGACAGAGCAGCAATCTGTATACACTGCAGGGAGCAGGTGCTTAACCCTCTTGCCCCAGGCTTGGTTGCATGTGGTGCAGGCCTGTGCCTGGGACACTTGTGGCTGTCAGCACCACAACCTCTCACAGCTGCTGCAGATGCCAGAATCTCGTGTGTTTAGATTTGGAGACCAGGAAATGCATGTCCAGACCACATCTGGCAGGTGCATCTTGCTTGCCAGCTCACAGTAGAAGGACAGAGGGGTTCAGAAATTTTGAGGTCCAGCTTCTTAATTTCCTTCCCAGGGGGCCCAGGAGAGACGCTACCAACAGCACAGGAATGAATCTAGATACACCAAGCTCTTTTGTCCATTTACTTTATTCCTCTATGACAAAGTCTGTCTATACAGCTTCAGCTCCATCGTCACACTCAGCTCCTCTCTGTGCCCACTTTTCCTGTCCTCATAGTTTTAGTGAGCTCCCATGCTTTTGGCCTCATCTTCGTCCTCCATCTATCCTTCCTGGCTCTTTACTCTGGCTCTCAGAAAGCTCTACAAGAGATCTGCTTTACCCTCTACAGAATCTGTCTTCTCTCTGGCCACGCGGTTCTGTCTACCCTCTCCAGAGAAACTGTCTTGATCTTTTTCTTCTCACCACGCCACTCTATGACACCAGGAAATCTGCCTCACTTTTTACTCCACCTGGATATCAAAAACCTCCTCAGTTGCTCTGGAAAGCCACTAGGCCTGAAGGCAAGGGATGATCTGAGCTTCATCTGCACAAAAAACAAAGCTATGCATCTACGAGCCAGATTGCCCCCCCCCCCAAAGGACAGGACTTTTACCTTAGTTCAGGGGCTTCAGGTGCCTAGCAGGTGGTCTGCTAGCTGTTCTGTTCCTCACTTGTCCTTCAATGCTTTGTATGGAGCTGGCCCTATCTTTGAATGTAGCTAAAAGGGGGTATTTGCAAAAGGCAGACACCCAATTCAAATGCTGAAAAGGGAGAAGAGAACTCAGAGGCAGCAGGCCCTGCCTGCGGGATTATCCAAGTACTGGCCCAAGCAGGATGCTCACACATACACATTCTATGGGAATTAGGAGGACAAGAAATTCATAACGAGGAGCAGCTGAATACTAAAGCTGAGTAACACCAAATATTCCATGATAAATGGCGTCCCACTAGAAAAATGCCTTGACTTTGTAGGTGTAGCTTTACTACACAGCTGAATCTCTAGAATAGAATCTCTAGAATAGAATCTCTAGAATATATTCTTGCGGCCGGCACGGAGAGGGTGGGAGCAGAGCAGCATTAGCACTGCTGCACCGGGAGCCTGCTGGGCAGCTGGCGTGCAGGCACCGCCTGTACACTCGGCACTGACCCCCTTATCAGTGTGCCCTTGGCACTCACACCCCAGGGACAAGTGAGATCTGCTGGGATCCCTCCCTTTGCTCCGTTCCCTGAGTGTAGAGAAGAGCCGACTCCACACAGCACAAACAGCTATCGCTTTGGGCGCCAGAGTCCTGCTAACAGCCTGGGTCTCCACAGATGATCTGCAGCCGGCCCTGAGGACCACCCTGCAGCTCCTGGGCGAGCTGGGCATCTGCTCCCGGGACTCCACTGCACAGGTGCCGGAGGATGCCAGTGCACAAGTGCTGTGCCTGCTGGAGGAGCTCAGGGACTTGACCGCCAAGAAGGACCTGGAGCTCCACAGGTGTGGAGTGCACCTCCCTCTCCCCCTCCTCTCTCCATCCTTCCTTTCTTTTCAGTTGGGGTGCTGGGGATGGAACCTCACCCCGCTGGTATCTCAGGTGAAGGCTGGTTCTGTCTGGACAGCCAGCTTTGGGGCCTCTGCTGTGAGTGCTCACAGCTGCCACACTGCCGAAGTGGCCAGGCTGTGTCACTGCTGCCCTAGTGACTGGCAGTCACTGTTCAGCTTCTGAGTTCTGAGATATTGGGGCCTTGGGTGCAGTGGAGCCATAGATTCATACCGTGCCACAGTCCAGCAGAGTAGGATTGGGGACAGTAGAGACCTGAGACCAGCACGGGTGGGGAAAGCACCCCACACTCGCTGTCATGCCCTAGACTGCAGCGCTGGGTCACCAGGGGACAGAGGGGACCTTTCCTGGGCCAGACAGTTTGCTCAACACATGTTAAACATCTTCCAGATACAGTCTCAGTAGGATGTTTCTTGTTGGTTGGTTGGTTGGTTGGTTGGTTGGTTGGTTGGTTGGTTGGTTGGTTGGTTGGTTGGTGGTTGGTTGGATTTTGGTTTGGTTTTGTTTCTAGACAGGTTTTCACTGTGTAACAGCCCTGTCTGTCCTGTAATTCACTTTGTAGACCAGGCTGGCCTTGAACTCAGAGATTTGCCTGCCTCTGCCTCCCAACTGCTGGGATTAAAGGCGTGTGCATCACCAGCATCTGGCCAGTTTTGGGGTTTCTTGAGTTACATTGTTGTTTTGTGTGTTTTTCTGAGAGTAGGTCTCACTATGTAACCCAGTGTGGCATTGAACTTACAGGAATCCTCCTGCCTCAGCTCGCAGAGTTCTAGAATGGCAGGCATGTACCACCACACACACCCAGCTCTTATGTTTTGGGTTTTGTTTTGTTTTGTTTTGTTTTGTTTTGTTTTGTTTTGTTTTTCGAGACAGGGTTTCTCTGTGTAGCCCAGGCTATCCTGGAACTCACTCTGTAGCCCAGGCTGTTCTCAAACTCACAGAGATCCACCTGCCTCTGCCTCCTGAGTGCTGGGATTACAGATGTGCGCCACGACCGCCCAGCATGTTTTGGATTTTTTATAAGTATTTATTTTTATGAGTTTGGGCACATGCATGCAGAGGCATGAGTGTGGAGCTCAGAGGACAACTTTGGGAATCTGTTCTCTCTTTCCACTGTGTGGGTCCCGGGGATCAAACTGGGGTCATCAGGCAGGCTTGGCAGCAAGCACCTTCACCCACTAAGCCATTTTGGCCACCCCAAAAAAATCTTGCTCCATCTACTCTCACAGTGCTAACTGCATTCAAGGAGATGCCCCAAGGACTTTGCAGGGACCCTGAAGCACAGCACACCCAGAACTGTCCCCCCAGGGTAGGTGAGCCACTGCTCACATGGAGTAGAGGATGAGGATGTTTCTGGTGCTTGTGACCACTATCTGGCCAGCAGTTTCCCTGTCAGTATCCTAAGCAGTACAGATGTGCCCACTATCCATACTTCGTCCCATGCCCTCCATTACCTAGGGGCTGTTAAAGTCTGAAGACACCTGGCCTTGCATAAAGGGACAGACAGGGCATGGCCATGTGGTAATGGGCTGAGTCTCACATCTGGCCTGGCTCCAGCAGCGTCTCCTCACATAAAATTTGCCCACTGTTCAGGGTGTGGAGGCCCCGCACTGAGGTCCCAGATAAATGGGAGTCTGAGGCAGGAGGGTGAAGGCATGCATTCAAGACATCAAGCATTAGAGTGAGACCCTGTCTACACAACGTGGGAGCACAGGTCTGTCAGTCTCAGCTACTTGGGGGCTGAGGCAGGAGGGTCATCAGTTCAGGGTCAGCCTAGGGAACTTGGGTGTTCTTCTCAAGAAGCAAAAAGAGAGACATCATGGAATGGAGGGAACTCGGTCACAGTACTTGCTCAGTATGCACAAGGCCCTGGTTCTTCCTCCAGCAACATATGGGTACATACACAGGCACACATATGCACATGTGCACACGCACACTTGCCCCCAAGTTTGCAGCCATTGCAAACGTTCTGCCCTGCCTTACAAACCTTGTCACTTTCAAAGTCACCACTAGAATCCTGAGATCACTCCTCAAGTAAAGCCTGGTGACCTGAGTTCAGTCCCCAGGACCTAGGAGAGACCTGACCCCTGTAAATTGTCCTTTGACCCCCACAGGTAAGCTGCACACAACAAAATAAATGTCTCTTAAAAAGTTTGTTTTTATAAGATGACCATTAGAGTTACGGCCACAGGCAAAGTTGTCCCTTCTCTTTTCTCTTTCCACAGGATCATCTGCCAGGTGCTGGAACTTTCCTCCCAGGCCAGTAAAGAAGCAGCATTGATAAACCAGGAAGTCTGGGAAGAGGCCCAGGGCACCTCCACCTGCAGCCAGTGGTACTTCAATCCAGATGCCCTCAGGGACCACAGTCCCTGCCCTGGACAGGACTAATCCCAGTGCAGGCCTGACCCTTGAATGGCTCCAGGCATCCTGTCCTGCCGCTGTGTGAGCCTTTCCCCAGCTGCCTGTTCGGCCGCTTATACTTCCTCCTCGCCTTTTCCTCATATACGAAGGAAGTTCCGGTGATACAGTTTTCTGAGAAAATTTTGCACTTTCATTTTCTACACTTTCCATTTGTGACATCACCAGCACTTCTGGGTTTTGTTTTGGAATTTTGAGACAGGGTCTTTGTGCAGAGCCCTGGCTGTCCTGGAACTGAGTGACTACCAGGTCCCCCGCCCCTGTCCTTGCTATTTAATCCCAGCACTCAGAGTCCAGGGCCAGCCTGATCTACAGAGTGAGTTCCAGGACAGCCAGAGCTACACGAAGAAACCCTGCCTGGAGAAAAATAAATAAATTGATGGATGTGTGTTCACATATTTGTCCTTCTGTACTGGTCCTCTAGAGAACCCCATCTGTGGCATCCTCCTAGGCTGCCTGGCCACTGGGCCCCGGGATCCTCCTGTCTCCAACTTTGAAGTGCTGGGAACAGGAGCATGGACCACCCTGCTGGAATCTTCACTTGGGATCAGGGGACTGAACCCTGACCCTCACCCTTACATGGTGGCATTGTACCCTGGGGCTGACTCTGCCTCAAGATTCCAGAGGTTTCCATCCAAGGTCACGGATGGCCCCAGCACCTTCCTAACTTTACCGAGACTGAGCATCATGGGGGAGCCAAGAAAAAGAGAAGGGGTGTGGTCCAACAACAACCTTCTAATATACATGCCAGTGGCCCAACTGCCTCCTTCCAATGGGCGAGCTTTAATTTGGACATTTTAATTTTTTTGTCTTGACCCCTCCTTTCTCGTACATTGGGCCTTTTAATAGCCAACTGGGGCCTAGAAAGATGATGAAGGTGCCTGCCGTCAAGCCTGGTGACCGGAGTTTGATCTCTGGGACACATAGGAAAGACCCAACTCCACATTGACCTCTGACCTCTACACACAGGCACACAATAAATAGAAAAAAAAAAATTATTGAGACAGGGTTTCTCTATGTGGCTGTCCTGGAACTCACTCTGTAGACCAGGCTGGCTTTGAACTCACAGAGATCCATCTGCCTCTGCCTCCTGAGACCTGAAATTAAAGGTGTGCCACCACTGCTTGGCCTATAAATTGAAAATTTTAAGTCAGACTTATCCAGCCCTTGTGGCGCACACCTTCAATCCTCGTAGTCAGGTGACAGAGGCAGGTAGATCATTGAGTTCTGTCAGCCCAGTCTACAGAGCGAGTTCCAGTCTAGCCAGGGCTACACAGTAAGACCCTTGTTTGTTTTGTTTTGGGGGTCTTTTGGTTTGTTTTCTTCCAAGACAGGGTTTCTCTCTATCCCTGGCTGTCCTGGAACTCACCTTGTAGACCAGGCTGGCCTTGAACTCAGAGATCTGCCTGCACCGCCACCCAGCAAGACCCTGTCTTTAAAAAAGAGTTCAGGGTCCTGGTAAGCGTGAGGCTAGTCTGGGCTACATAAGACTGTCTTGAAAAGTAAAAAATGGGATAGGCATGTAGTTCGTTTGCTGCTGTGCTTGCCTGGTACTGCACAGACGCTTGAGTTCCATCCCCAGAAAAGAGTGGTTTGCACCTGTCATCCCAGCACATGGAGGTGGAGACAGCTTGGCTACTGAGGTGACAGTGTCAGCTCTGAGGAGTGAGCGCTCAGGCTGGAGGGTCCTGAGGCCAGGAGTCTGAGACCAACATGGACAGCATCGTGAGACCCTGTCTCATGCAGGACTTGATGGTGGGGAACAGAAAGGGGAGGGGACCTTTCATTGCAGCATGGAGTGGGAGTGTTTCTTAACAACTTTGGTGTGTCCCCACCTTTGATGTAAGATGAATTGTGGGTTCCTGCTACAAAGGACCCTGTGGAGCCTCTGAGCATCAGCTACTGTACCAGTGGCCACCAGTGGCCACCAGCGACCGCCAGCCCTCCTCCCTGCATCTCCTCTCCCTGTGGCCTCAGCCACAGCGGTCCAACAGCCTCCAGACTTCCCGAAAGGCGGGTGTTTGCCGACCTCAAAAAACAACGTGTCAGTGGGTCGTGTCCATCAGGTCCCCTAGAAGAGTGCTTGCTGGGTGCCTCACTGCAGCCAAGAGAGTGATGATCCCAAGTCCCCACCTTTAGTGTCTACAGAATCACTCTCAAGATGTAAAGCTCAACTGAAAAACCACATCAGTATGTTCCTGTGACCTCAAGCTCCCTGGGGAGCCTTGCCTCAGGTTGGCAGGACAACTGTGTGCACAGTTCTGAAGTGTTCATCCCACAGTGAGGGGCACACGGGTCGCAGGGACACAGACCACAGGTACATCACGGTCCCCACGTGGCATAAGGAGTGGATGTGGAGAGGCCATGGGGATTTGGGCTGTCACTGAGCACCCTTCAGATTCCCACACACGGTAAGGGTGACAGGGAGGTTCTGAAGACACTGTTGTGCAGGGTCAGCAAGCCTGCTCTTCAGGTAAAGCTCATTGCTGCCATACCTGATGACCTGAGTTTCATCCCTGGAACCCACGTGCACATGGTGGAAGGAGAGAACTGACTCCTGCAAGTTGTCCTCAGATCTTCACACTCAGGCTGTCACACACACACTGAATAAACGTGCATACATAAAGTAAAGGAATGGAGGCGTGGCTCGGGTAGAGCCTGTGCTTAGAGTCCCCCAGTGAGGGGCTGGGGGCGTGGCTCAGGGGTGGAGCCCCGCCTAGAATCCCCAGTGAGGGGCTGGGGGCGTGGCTAAGGGGTGGAGCCCCTGTCTAGAATCCCCAGTGAGGGGCTGGGGGCGTGGCTTAAGGGTAGGCTTGTCTAGTATGCCCAGGGTCTTTTCTTTAATCCCAAGGAATGAGGGCTGGAAAGATGGCTCAAAGGTTAAGAGCACTGGCTGCTCTTCCAGAGGACCTGAGTTCAATTCCCAGCAACCACAAGGTGACTTACCTCACAGCCATCTGTACTGAGATCTGGTGTATATAATAAATCTTTAAAAAAATAAATGGCAGCCGGGCGGTGGTGGCGCACACCTTTAATCCCAGCATTCGGGAGGCAGAGACAGGCGGAAATAAATAAAGGCTTGCTGCTCTAGCAGAGGACTGGAGTTTGGTTCCCAGCACCCACATCAAATGGTGAACAACCTTCTGCTTCCAGATTCCTGCCTTGACTTCCTCTGATGATGGACTGTGACCCAAACACACCCTTTCCTCCTTAGGTGTTGCTTTTGGTCATTGTGTCTATCACAGCAATAGTAACTAAACTGGGACAGTCCCCAGGTGAGGACCAATGACCAGCATCACCAGAAATACAAAGTGGCCCTGGAGTATGCACCAGAAAAGACCCTCTGCTCTCCAACAGGGACTCTTCCAGCTGGTGCCAGCAGGCTGGGGGCTCCTGGTGTGAATGAAGAGAAAGAAGTTTGCATTGGACATAGCAGACCCCAGTAGTGTGTGTGTGTGTGTGCCTGTCCAGCGCTCTGTCCTGGACTTACATACCAACCGCAGGCTCTCTACTTACCTGGCTCTGCACTCTCCCCCCCACATCAGCTGTCACCCTTGGTCCCCTAGACCTCACTTCTATGTCATGAGTGCACAGCCCCTTCACCCCAGGTCTGTGCTCAGGTCCATGTGCGGGTAGGTGGCACACAGGTACTCCTGAGTTTGTAGAAGCCACTGTTGCTGCCCAACCTCCCACAACCAGGGCACATCCCTTCCAACTCCAGAAAAGTTTTGCCCTTGAGATCAGAGACCAGCGTCAAAGCAGGGAACAGTCAAGGTCGGAAGACACAGCAGTCAGGACACAAGGCTGGGAGGTGCAGGGTGGGAGGGGCTATGGAAAGAGAAGGCTGGTGTTGGGCCTGAGTGGGATTGGGGGAGTTCATGGGGCAGTTTGGGGTGGGCTTCCTGGTGTTGCAGTGTTGCCCAGTTTGGGGCAGACCTGTGCCAGTCTCCTTTCCTACCATCTTCAAGTTTCAGCCTGTGGTAGGGACCCTGTGGGCCTGAGAGTTCCTTAAGGCACACATTCAAAACTTTCAAACGCCTGAGAGAGTCTGACTCTAAACTTCAGGGTGCTCGCAATCTGAAGATTTGAAAACTGGCACGTCTAGGTAGCTGTCCTCCCCAGTGACTGTCCCCCTCCCGTCCCCTGTCTTTCCAGAGCAGGGGCCACCAGCCTCCAGCTAGAGCACCTGTAGTGGCGTCTTAGAGCAAGACACCAGGCTGTACTTTCTGTGCTGGTCAGCAGAACCTGCTCACAGTGCACCCCAACTCGATGCTGTGGTCTGGGCCACGTGTAGACCTAGCCACAGGCAGTGAGTCAGATCCACCGAGAGACCTAGTCTCGCAGGTTAAGGTAGAGGCTGTCGAGGTGGCTCAGCAGTCTAGAGCATCTGCTGCTCTTGTTGAGGACCGGGGTTCCATTCACAACTATCTGTGACTCCAGTTCAAGGGGGCTCTCTTATGACCTTTGTGGGCACCAGGCACACATATAGTGCACAGACATACATGCAGCCAGAACACCCACACGCATAAAATAATTTTTTTGTTTTTGTTTTTCAAGACAGGGTTTCTCTGTGTAGCCCCAGCTGACCTGGAACTCACTTTTTAGACCAGGCTGATTTTGAACTCCAAGATCTGCCTGCCTCTGCCTCCTGAGTGCTGGGACTAAAGGTGTGTGCCACCATCATGAGGCCATGAAATAATTAAAAAACAAAAATTTAAAGGTAGAGAAGGAATTGAGTAAGGCACCTGTCATCCTCACAGCCAAACATCTACACCACACAGACACACATCTACACCACACAGACACACATCATCTACACCACACAGACACACATCTACACCACACAGACACACATCTACACCACACAGACACACATCTACACCACACAGACACACTATACAGAGGACAAAGGGTGGAGTTTATTGGCTCACAGTTCTAAGAGTCTCCTTGACAAGATCAGGGTGTCCAGGGGTGGGTTCCTCTGAGGCTTTGAGGGAGAAATTGTCTCACTTATGGTTTCTAGTGACCCCAGCCACCCTCAGCATCCCTTGACTTGTGGCCTCATAACTCTTCTCTGTCTCCATAGTTACACATTCTTGTGCTCTGTTACTGTATTTTTTTTTTAAGGACAAGGTTTCACATAGCCCAGGCTAGCTCTTAATTCACTATGTAGTCAAAGCTGACCCTGAGCTCCTAGTCCTCTTCCCTCCACCCCTCCCTTGTGCAGGGGTGACAGGTGCATAGCACTAGGATCATTGCTCCTCTTTTACAAGGGCATTGGCCTCCGCCCTTCTTCCACGGACCTCAGCTCCACTAATGATGGCCACACCAACTGTATTTCCAAATAAGGTCATGTCCTGAGGGTTCAGGAGGGATGTAGTTAAAAGGGAAATCTGGTCAACCCCAAATGCCCCCTTCCCACCTCAACCACCTCTCACAGAAGTGTAGAGGAGCAAATGGCAGTAGTCCCTCGGCTTCCAGCCTCTCTGGAGGCCTGAGAAGAGCTGCTGGTCTCTGGCTGGCGACACAACATGGCCCGTACCTTGTCCCTGAACTCATGGGACACATAGTAGTAGATGAAAGGGTCCACACAGCTGTTGAGGGTGCTGAGTGCTAGGCTGGGCACATAAGCTCCATAGAGATCGCCCCAGGCCTCGGGGCTTGGGTTCGAATAGTGCAGCACCAGCAGCACATTGCTGGGTGTGAAAGAGGCCACAGCCGAGGCCAGTACCAGGGCTGTCAGTCTGAGTGCATGGCTATAGCGCTGGCCGCTGGCCGCCAGTGCACGCAGGGTGGCCCCATAGCACAGGCCCATGGCCAGCAGCGGCAGAAAGCAACCCAGGACAGCCAGGCAGGTGAAGGCCGGTCGCCAGTGGGAGGTCTGCTCCGCCAGGGGCAGTGCATCGTGACACAGCATGCGATCGGAGCCAGCCAGCCGGAAGGTCTGCCGCTGCAGAGTGAGAGGCAGGGCTAGGGTGGCTGCAGAGAGCCAGGCCACCAAGCAGAGCCCAGTGGTCAGGCGCCGACCACGCAACGCACGAGCTCGCAGAGGATGCACCAGGGCCAGGTACCGGTCCAGGCTGACCGCAGCCAGCAGCAACACTGAGCCGTACATGTGGCCATAGAGAGCAGCTGTGGCCATCCGGCAGGCAGCCTCCCCAAAGGGCCAGCGCTGGCCACGCAGGTGGTAGGCCAGGCGTGGTGGCAGCACCAGGGCCAGCAGCAGGTCCGCAACCGCGAGGTTCATGAGCAGGACGGTAGATGGCAGGCGGGGCACCCGCGTGGCCAGCACCCACAGTGCCAGTCCATTGGCTGGCAGCCCCACGGCCACCACCAGCCCATAGAGGGCAGGCACCAGCCTCGTGGGGACCCACCCCAGCAGCAGTGCTTGAGAGCTGGCGGGGAGCTCCAGTGTGTCGCTGTCGTTGGCACAGAACTTGCCCGGGAAGCCTCGTGGGTGAAGCTGGGCTGGGTCCGTGGGACTCACAGTGCCTTCTGTGGGAGAGAGGGGGATGTCAGTCAACCCATGCCCAGCCCTGCCTGTAGGGACACAAGATGCAGGGAGGGTGACCTTGTGAGTCTCAGGCACTGTGGGTGCCTCAGTTGTCCCCACTCCAGCACTCAGGAACTCTGGGCTGGTGAGTGGAAGGACATAGCCCAGTCCCAAAGGCTTAGGATTTAGGGACCTAATGCTCTAAGCCTGCCTAGCTGTGGTTCCATTTCTATTCTGCCCCTTCAAGGGACAGAGTCACTCACCATGGCCTCCCCCGGTACTCTCTCCATCATCATAGATGCTGGGGGTCTGGGTGCCCTCTGCCAGGCTGAGCCCCAGCACCAGTGGACACAGCAGCAGCCAGGACATGCTGCCAGGGTCAGATTCCACTTCTTGGCTGTAGCCTGGGGCTTCCTGCCTTGTCCTCCCGCCCCCAGTTTCCGGAGCCCCAGGAGCGAGCAGACTGTACCTTCAGGGAGATAACCCTGCAGCAGAGCTCCCACCCCCACAGACCCACTAGGGTATGCTTGCTCATCCTGGAGCCCATGGGAGACCCTGTGTGTGCTTAGGGGATCTGGGTATCCTGCCCAGGTCTCTCTGTCTCTCCAAGATGCTTCTTCACAAGGAACAGGACCAAGGATGGAGAAGAAGGTCTTGGGCTTCAGCCCCATCCCCACCCCCACCACTCCATCTCCACAACACTCTCCACCCCACCCGGCCCAGGAAACATCTGTGGACCAAGTAGCCACTTCCTGCTGGCTAGTCACACAACTCCTGTTTGGATGACAGTCCAGCCCTCCTCCAAGTCACCACCATGTGGGGCTCTTAGCCCTTCCTGAAGCCACCCCCTGCTTCCTATCTGTGACTGGCAGGACAATGGCCCATCCCAGGGTGTCCTGGCTCTGTCCGAGCAGGCCAACAAGGGCCAGCAAGATGACTCTGCAGTTGAAGGTCCGTGTCACCAAGCCTGGCAATCTGAGTTCAATCCTCAGGACCAACATGGTGGAAGGAGAGAATGAACTCCCACAAGTTGTCCTATGGCCTTGTGTGTGGTACCTCGGCATCTGTGCACTCACACAGGCACACACACACACACACACACACACACACACACACACACACAAGGATACCATGGTGGTGCAAACTTTTACCCAGCACTCCAGAAAGCAGAGGCAGGTGGATCTCTGTGAGTTCAAGGATAGCCTGGTCTATGTAGTGAGTTCCAGGACAGTCAGGGCTACACAGTGAGACCCTGTTTCAAATAAATAAATACATAAATAGTGATTGTATGTATGTAACAAAAACTACAGGCCACACCAACAATTGTTGCTTCCCAGAGTACTTCAAGTCCTCTTGGGGGACACCCTGCCATTATCCCAGCTCTTTGCATAGCCTGGAGGTGCAGAAATAAGGCCTCCATGTGATTCTGAGGTCAGGTGGAGATAGCTGAGGGGGTCTGTGCCCTTCCTTAGACCTGACACTGAATACCTGCTGTGAGGCAGGGTCTGGGGACCCTTGGAGGCACTGGTTACCTGTCCTCAAAGTTCCAGTTGTGACTTGTGAGGGAGATGACCAGGCCTCTGCAGAGGGCCCCTGAGCTGCCTTGGTATCCTAGACACTGTGGGGAGTTTTCATAGGCAATACTCAGTGGGGACCCACTGTTCGGATGAGGTGGTGGGCCTGCCTGTCACTCCAGAACTTGAAGGCTGAGGCAAGAGGATTGCAGTTTCTAGGGCAGCCACAAAAACGGGTGGGGAGAAGGTTGCTATGGAGATGCCACTACACAAACACAAGGACCTGAGCTCCCGTGCATGACAGCAGAGCATGGCAGAGGACACTTGTAAACCCCAGCTGGGTCAAGAGGGCCTGGAGGTTCAGTGGTCAATGCACATAGCCCATCAGGGAGCTCTGGGTTCAGAGAGAGATCCTGTCTCAAAAATAAGGTGAAGAGTGCTAGAGGAAGCCACGTGACTTAGCTCTCTGGCCTCCACATGTGCACACACAAAGCTTTCTGAAAAGGGGTGGGGAGAGGAACAGAGAAATCGAAGGAGAAACTGAGGTTCAGAGAGGCAAGTACACACAAGCCTGGGGGCACGTAGTTCAGTGTAACACCGAATGCTGAGCATCCTAGGTTCTTGCCCAGCAATGTAAAAAATGAAAAGTCTGCCTGTCCTGGGGTGGTGGCTAGCCTCAGAGGGCATGCTGGGGAACAGCAGAACCCAGCACTGAGCGGCCAAAGCCTGGGAAACAAATTGGGGATGGAAGGGAGAGAGGCCAACATGGTCATTTCCTGCCTCCCAAGCCCTAATCTAGCAGGATGTGAATGACAGTTCCTTAGGGTTAGCCCCTGCACTAGGATGGAAAACTGAGGCCTGGAATGCCCAGGCAGAGGTGTGCAAGGGACCCATGCTTCTCAGGAACAATTAGGACAGGGAGGTTTGGTAATTATGTGTTGAAATTGTGACCCATCTACACTCAAGGATGACGTGTCTGGAGTTGAGGCCAGAGCCACACACACAGGAAGATGTCTGGACCAGGATGCTTGTGGCTAGGGTGGGGGTGGGGGAGAAGCAGATGTGGTGGGGTGCCCATCAACAGTCCCTCCACAAGAACAGCACTGTGGCATGCAAGGGAAGGTGCAGAGCTGCCTGTGAGGACCACTGTGCCCAGTCGGGTACAGGATGGTCCTAGGTTCCAGCCCTAAATAAGGAAGGGCATTTGGGAACATCCACCACAGAGGTGAACACTGAGGCCTTCCTGTTGAGTGAACTAAGCCTGCCACAGACAGGCAGAGTCTGGCATTTCACATATATGGAGTCACCAAGGACACTGGTAAGGTCAGAAGTAGGGCGGTGGGTACCAGCTGATGAGGAGTTGGGGGAGTGTCTGCAGTTGGGAGAATTGTGAAGATAAATAATCATGATGATTGGACATTTATTCCTTCTCATAGCTCAGACTGGACCAGTACTCAGTGTGTAGTCCAGGATGGCCTTGAACTTCTAAGTTAGTGCTACATTGTTTTGTGTGGGGGCTGTGTTGACCCACTGTGGGGACTTAGGGAGTCTGTTGGTTCTCTCATTCCACCATGTGGGTCCTGGATGTTGAACTTCAGCCTTGGCGGCAAACACCTTTACCTGCTGAGCCATCTTTCTGGCCCAGTGTTAACACATACACACACACACACCACATAGCATGTATGTGGGTCTCAGGATTGCCTGGTGCCCATCAAGATCAGAAGAGGGAGACAGATCAGAAGAGGGAGTTGAATCCCCTGAAACTGGAGTTAGATGGGTGTGAGCCTCCATGTAGGGGCTGGGAATTGAGCCTGGGTCCTCTGGAAGAGCAGCCAGTGCTCTTAACCACTGAGAGATCTCTCCAGCCCATCAATATAAATTTTTTTGCTGTTATTGTTTCTGTTTTTTACTCTTCTTTTTCTTCTCTTTCTTT
>CABHPQ010163277.1:5293-41005 GCA_902168405.1 Peromyscus aztecus | reverse complement strand
TCTGACTTTACATCTCTGGATCTCAGTTTTACATATGTTTAAAATGGAATCGTATATGATGCAGTTTGCAAGCCAATAAGTCTTTGACTTTTTACGACACAAGGAACAGCACTCTGCCACTGCTTTTCAAAATAGAGTGCAGCATGCCTCACAGACACAGAGCCAATAAAATGCTCTATTTATTGGCGAGGCATTAACAGCGTCTCTTATTTTACTCCGGTGACCCTCTTTGGCAGTTAGTCACACATTCCAATTGAGCAGACGCCACAAAAATATCCCTCATGTATAAGGAAGGAGAAAAGGTCTAATTGGCCATCGACCTCTCCCTCCCAACTTCCCTGGAATCACAACCCAGTGACTTCCAATTCATCACTGGGGGTCGGGCGACCTGGGCTCAGGAGGAAGGCTGGGTAGGTTGACTATCAGACTCAGGAGCAGCTCCCAGCTGCCCCCAGAACTGCCACTTCTATGAGCATTCGAAACCTAACAATGACCACCGCAGCACCTGAATCAATGCTTGTCAAAATGTGCTACACCCAACACCAGGTACTATCAATGCCACATTTATGACTTTCTATTTATTCAATTTGCTTTTACTATTTTCTATGTAGAACAGTGGTACTGAAATCCCCAATGGTGGTGACATAAGGTCACCTTTAAAAGTGAATGTGTATTTTAAAGTTCTGTTGTTGGTTTCTTTGTTTTTTTAAATTTAATCCTGCAACCAGCAGCACTGAGAGGCGACACTAAACGACAATACATGAAAATGACTTGTGACTAGGGAGGAGAAAACACTAAGTCAGAACAGAATTCTAAAGCTATGGTCGGGGAACAGTAACCATGTTCCCTTGTCAGCAATATTTTTATTTTTTTTAAAAAAAGTAAGATTTAGCGTCAATTACTGTACTTGGACTTCATCTCTTCCTGGAGGACGGACATAGGCAAAGCGTGTTGTCACCCTTCTGCAGGTGGAAGCGCCGAGAACCAGAAGGCTCAAGCAATTCACTAAAAGCCACCTAATTCCCAATGATGAACGAGAGATACAAAGCTTCTAACTGAGGCCCTTTGTTCTGGGCTAGCAGGCTGATTGTTCAGTGGAAGAGGTCGTTCGGGGGTTGAACATACTTTTGTGTGAAATTTGTGTATTGAGTTTAAAAGTGGCACGTTAGTATATTTTCCAACTCTACAACAGTCACAAAGGAAAATCCCTTTCGAGTGACATGGTTATGAACTCAACTGAACTAATTAGTTCAGAATGGCACCAAGAGGTTAACTATCTAATGGTGATAAAACATTTTATTGATGAAAAATGCCATATTAATTACAAAAAATTACCATTATTGTATCATTGTTCAGTATTTATATTCAATGAAAGTATAGGTTAAAAAATATGAATATCATGCGGTTACTGCTCTTCTGATCAGCACTTGGACTTGCAGAGCTGGTGTTTAACCTGGCTGTCATGGTTGAGCCAATGCCAGCTTCCTCAGGGGGGACTGCCAATTAGGAGTACAGAGATATTCAGAGACAAGCACACTCTGAACGTGCTGCCAAGAATGAAATGTATAAAAACAACCCTTGGCTTGCTGTAGACTTGCTTAAGAAAGAAAGACAGAAAGGAAGGAAGGAAGGAAGGAAGGAAGGAAGGAAGGAAGGAAGGAAGGAAGGAAGGAAGGAAGGAAGGAAGGAAATTATACTTGCAATAAACAGAATTTGTAGCTTCCATGGCAAATTAAATCATTAGTCTTTACAGTTAAACTACCAGTTGTTCACAGCCTGAAATGAAAAGGATTTCTCAGAAGCATAAATATAGTCAGCTTTGGACACTGTGGATCAAAAGTACCAGGAAAAAGAATTGTGTCTCTATTGAACACACAGACATTTTTCTGCCCAGCCTTTCCTAAGCAGTGTAGTATAAAAAAATTTTTGATGATATTGTATCATATTTAGTATTATAAACAAGCTGAGGGTTGTTTTGTGTAGATAAAAGAATATATATGGACTGTCTCTCTCTCTATATATATATACATATACATTTGATATGTATACATATACATTATATATTTATGTATATATAAAATACCATTTGATATAAGGCACTTGAACATCTGAGAATTTGGTGTTCACCGGTGTCCCAGAATCCATCCTTATTGATGTGGAGGGAGGACCATATTTTCACATGGAATGGACAAGTTCGACCCCAAGTTAAAGTCCTCAAGGTGCACAGAATGCCCAGAGGCCTCCAATGTCACCAGCAGTCAGTGTACAGGGGTCTCAGACCACGTTCTAATCAGCAAAAGCACTTAGACAAAGAAGCACTGCGTCCCTACAACTTTCCAATCCAATCGCTGAGCTGAAGGATCTCTAATAAAAAGTTTAATTTTTTAAAGCAAGAATACTGTTTTTCAAAAGAATAAAAGCCCTGTAATAAATGTCTTTTACTTTTTTCTTTCGATACACAGGCAGTGACAACTTTGATCGGTGGTGGGCATGAGATCTGAAATATAGCTCTCTGAACTGTAAAGACACAGAGCCTAAACTCAGTGTGAAGGGCTAGAGCCCATTTATGCAAGCATAATTAGCTGAACCCCCGACCTTTCATTCTGAAATTAGCGAGCATTTTCATTTTCCATATGCAATCACTTACTGTCCTTTTTCTGCTATTAATGTTTCAAGAAGCAAGGACATTTAAATGAGAAAAGAATTCTTTTAAAGCCCTCTTTTAATTTGACGCTGAGCATCTGAGCTGCTGAAGCCGGTGCTGGAAAACCCTTGAAACTGCCACTTTCCAGCAGGGATCTTCTCAGAGGGAAGGGGGACCGGGAAGGGGCCCGTCCCTGTGACTCTGTCCCAGCAAGGATCTTCCCAGAGTAAAGACACACCAGAGAAGGGCTTAGTCCCTGGGATTCTGTCCTGAGCCCCCCGTAACAGAGAGTAATAGCTTTCACTGCCAAGGGTGGGTTTTGTTTTTTGCTCCCCCCTCTTTTCTTTTGTTCATATCTTTTGAACAGGGTCCTCTCATAGACAGCTATGAAAAAAAGATGGCTTATAAATGTCCCGACTGGAAGGCCTGCCACTCACGTCAGTGCCACAGTGGCATCTCGGGCACAGGAGAACTTGGGAAACTGTAGACTATGAGTTGTTAAATGATGTATAGTTTGAAACCTACTCACTTTGAGAAACACGGCAAGCGCCTGCCTGTGTCTCTGCCCTTGTTCTAAATAATCAAGGAGATATAAAGGATTAAAAATTGGCTGCATGTGGCCAGAGAGACAGCTCAGTGGGTAAAGACACTTGCCAGGAAAGCTTGAGAAATGGATTTCACAAAGTTGCCATCTGACCTCATGTTACATGTCACACACAAGCATACCAATAATAATTTTAAAATGTTTTTAATTGCCTATGCTTTATTTACTTAAGGCTTACTTTGCTAAAGTGGGGAAACTCACCCCATTCATCAGATCATGCTTTTCAATCCCAAATAGCCATAGCCTGTCTTTCCTGCCTCTCTCAGGGCAGTTGGCAAACACTTCAGAATGATTACTCCTCACAAAATAAAGGTAAGCGGTTGTTAGCCGTTAAGCTGTCAAGCCTATCCATACACAGTGAAGGTAAATAACTATTGGGATAAAACATGATTATAGCCTCCACACCACAGTGAAGCAACCCGTAGTCACCTCATGTAGGTGCCCACAAGGCAGAGACAAAGGGGACTCTCACCAAAAGGAAGGACGGAATCAGATGGATTCTGCCAAACTTCATGTCTTGACACTCCAAGAGAGTCTGGTTGCATTGACCTGGGCTGGGGCTGGGTGGACCTGCACACGTGTGTGATTTAGGCTGAAAGCTCTTTCCAGACGATGTTGGGCGTACGTCAACTCTCCCCACAGTTTCTTCTTTCCCTGCTGCTGGGTAGACCACACCAGCCCCTCTTCCTGCTCCCCTGTAGGTCCCCTAAGTCTTTTTTAGAAAGTGGTAGCTAAAACTTGGGCAAACCTTTCCATTTCAGAGTACAAGAAATCCTAGGGTTTTGTGCCGCTGGCTCCTCTTCTCTTTGTCTAGCACAATGGTTCTCAAACTGCGGGTAGAGCGATCCTTTCACAGGGGTCGATTAAGACTGTCTGCATTACAGATATTTACATTATGATTCATAACAGTAGCAAAATTACAGTTATAAAGTAACAGGAAAAATACTTTCGTGGCTGGGCTTCACCACAGGAACTGAGGAACTGTGTTAAAGGGTCACAGCATTAGGAAGGTTGAGAACCACACTGCTCCAGCAGCTCAGAAATGCATGCCCGCAGTATTAAAAGGCAAACAGCAACATGTCAAGAGCGAGGAAAGAAAAGGCTGTAGGGTCCTTTGGCTCCTCCAGCGTGACTTGAAGTAGAAGAGGAATAGGAGGAGCCCGTCTCAGAAGTAGGTTTTCGTGAGTTCAATCCCGAAGGGAGAGAAAAACCAAACCTTCAGCTGGGAAGAGAGGCATCTCCCCAACTGTAGCTGGTTCTAACTTTCCTTTCTCACAGAAGGGTAGAAACAAACCTCACACACACTTGTGAAGGTCACAGCCCAGAGGCAGGCATAGGCTGGGGTTATATGCTGTTTCCCTCCCAGACATATTCACAAACAAGCATCTGTGAAGAGAGCTAAAAGACACACTTCTAAGGAAGAGTTCTTGGAGATGATAAAGACAACAACGGAGAAGAAAGCCGAAAGGACACCAGAAGGCGACGCCTCCAGCTCCTGAGTCTCCAGGAAAACATTAAATAGAGTCCACCTCCGAGCCAAACAAACATGAGCCCTCACGTTTGAAAGGGTGGCTGATGAAGTCTGATTACCAGCGACCGCGTTTGTAACGAGCTCCTTTTTGCTGCGTGTATTCAGGGTTTCTGCTCTGGCATTTTTCTTTGTTCTTCTCTTCCTGCCGTTTCTGGTTAGTTGAAATGTTTCAAGCAATTTCATTTTGTTGCCTTTCCTAGGATATCAGGTATAATCTCGCCTAAAATGTTTCCATAGTTTTCCTTGAAATAGGCACTTTCAGGTGGCACAAATTGGAAGGAAGATCTAGTCAGACTAACCGTGGACAAAGAAAACTTTAGGGAATGAAAATTATCGGCCATGGAAAGCGTCAGCATCAGGTTAAAGGATCAGTTTTCCAAGACGCTATAGGAACTTCCTGTGTCTTACTAACAACAGAGTACCTGAGCATAAATTTCATAGAACTGCACGGAGGATTAGTTAGAGACATCAGCACCCCTCTTTTGCTAACTGAGAGTGGGTAGCAGAAAACCAGTACGAATCCAGTTGACCTGAACAGTCAACTTACGTAATCAACGACGATGGAATTCTCCTTAACAGCACCAGGAATGCGCATTCTTCTTAAGCTGCCGTTCCCAAGTAGACCACATTTGGGGTCTTCAAACATACTCTAACAGTCTAGAAATCATTAAAAAAAAATATGTCCTCACACCACACTGTAACAAAACTAGAAATACTCTAAGACAAATGTTTGGAAAATCCTTAAATACAGGGAGATGAAGCAATTTTTTCTAAGTAACACAGTTGTTAAAAAAAAAAAAAGAGAGAGAGAAGTGTTAAAATGTCTGAATATACAATTTCCCCAGATACCAAAAGCAATCCTGACAAAAAAAAAAAAAAAAAAAAAAAAAAAAAAAAAAAAGCTGTGCTGAAGGTCTCATCATACCCAAATCCATGATATTTACCAGAGCCATAGGAACAAAAGCAGCTTGATACTGTCACAGAAAGAGACAAGTAGATGAGCACACAGACTAGGGGGCTCAGAAAGAAACATCCAGAAACAGCCACCTGACCTTTTACAAAGGAGCCAAAAACATCTATTGATGAAAAGTCAGCCTCTTCAAGAAATAGTCCTGGGAAACCTGGATATTAGATGTAGAATAAACTAAGCCTTACTTGTCACCCTGTGCAAAATCAACTCAAATGCATGAAAGACCTTAATGGACTTGGAACTCTGAAATTGCTAGTGGGAACCAGGGAAGATCTTTCAGGACCTGGGCATAATGTGCAGCTATCACACTGCATGAAACTTGCTTCAACCATACAGAACCAAGTTATATCCTTCACAGGAACATGACTACAACTGGGTAATCCTACTAGGTGGATATAGTCGACCTCAGGAAGACAGTTATCAGGATTTCTCTCGTTTGTGGTTCCTAGATGTTGTGTAGATGTATAAAGCACATCTGTGCATATGATATGAGAGTGTAAGCCAAACTGTAAAGGGGATTAGTGGGAGGGAAAGGGCAGGAACAAAGGTGAGAAGGAAGACTAATTGCTCTGGAAATCACACCAAGATTCACAACTGGGATCAAATAAAATTAAAAAGCTTATCTAACAGCCGGTTTTGGTGGCACTCAGGAGCCAGAGGCAGGAGGGTCTCTGTGAGTTTGAGGCCAGCCTGGTCTACAAAGCAAGTTCCAGTACAGGCAGGACTACACACAGAGAAACCTTGTCTCAAAAAACCAAACCAAACTAAAAAAAAAAAAAAAAAAAAGCTTCACAGGAAACAATAAACTGAGTGAAGATACATCCTACAGAATTGGAGAAAGTTTTTGCTAACTCTATGTCTGACAGACTTTTAATATCCAGAATATATGAAGAACTCAAAAAGCTAAGTGCCACAAAGCCAAACAACCCAATCAGTAAGTGGAATAATGCAATAAAGAGACAGTTCTCAAAACATGAAACACACTGGCCAAGAAGCATGAAAAGGTGTGCAGCATTCTTAGCCATTGTGGGAATGCACATTAAAACCACACTTGAGGCTCCACCTCGGTCAGAAGGGCTAGCACTAATCAAAAACAAACAAACAACAAACAAACAAACTCTGATGAGGATGTGGAGGAAGGGGATAAACTAATATGGTCACTGTGGAAATCGGTATGGTGATCCCTAAAATAAACAAACGAACAACTAAAACTACCACATGACCCAACTATGCCACTTCTATGCACCCACCAGAGGACTGTAAGTCAACATGCCGCAGAGACACTTGGACATCTGTGTTTACTGCTGCACTGCTCACAATAGTCAAGTTACGGACTTAGGTCTTCTCAACAGATGAATGGACAAAGAAGAGAAAATGTGGTAGATCAGGCATGGTGGCACAGGTCTTTAATCCCAGTGCCTGAGAGAAGAAGGGGACCTCCTGTGAGATCAAGACCAGCCTGAACTACATAGCAAATTCCAGGCCAGACAGGGCTGACCTGTCCTGAGAGAGAAAGAGAGAGAGCGAGAGAGAGCGAGAGAGAGCGAGCGAGCGAGAGAGAGAGAGAGAGAGACAGAGACAGAGACAGAGACAGAGACAGAGAGAGACAGAGAGACAGAGAGAGAGAGAAAAGAAAAGGAGAAAACACAAGAAGAGAAGGAAGGAAGAGAGAAAGAGAAAGAAAGGAAATGCTGTTACAGTATGATTACACAATGGAGTTTTATTCAATCATAAATAAGAGCGAACTTGTCATTTGTTGGAAAACTGTTTCAACTAGAGGTCATTGCGTTAAGTGAAGTAAGCCAAACTCAAAAGTCCAGTGTTAGATATTTTCTCTCATAAGTGAATCCAAGGCTGTTTTAAAGACACATAAAACAGTCTCATGTATGACATGAAAGCAAAAGAAAGACTGGGTAGGTAGAGCAAAGGGTTAAAGGCAGTGAGGAAGGGAAGTGGGGGAAAGTGGGAGATGAACACAGCAAAATATATGATATGCTCAAAAGAAAGTGTCTTCGTGAAATCATTAAATAAGTGCGATCAACAATCGATAACCTACAGAAAGAAAACACCAATTCTAGATGATTTCATCAGTAATTCTACTAACATGTAAGAAGGAAAACTATATAATTCTCCAATCTCACCTAGAGCTAAAATCTGAAGGAAATTTTCAGAATTCTACCTGTAAGCCCAGAATTACACTGATATCAAATCATAAGAAATGGAAAAAGGTAGACAGACATCTGTTAGGAGCCTAAAATCCTTAGCAAAATAGTAGCAACTTAAACACAGCATGTATGTGTAGTAAGAATTACAAACATGACCTTGTGAGATTTAGGTCCAGGATGCAAGTCTGGTTCAACTCAACCATCAAGAATAAATAATACAATGCACTGTGTTAACAGATTAAAGAAGAAAAGCCACATGATCCTGTCAACTGGTCACAGTAACTTTCCATCTCCTATAACAGGGGCTCAAGGCCTGGGTTTACTTGAGATCTTGTCTCAAATACAAAGTGAAACAAAACAAAAGTTTAAACAATTCTTAATTGTTTGTTTGTTTTTTGTGCTTCAACAGTTCCTACAAAGAAAATAAAAAGACAATCACAGAACTCTACATAGCTGTACATCAAACTTGTAGGTTTTATAGGAATGATAGTTCTCAGCTTTCTCTTACACTGACAATCAGGTCAGTCCCAATCTTGCTTAGGCTCCTGGCCTCAGAGGCTTCCGTCTTCATCACTTAGCTCTGTTTCTCTGGGCATGTAAGGCACGGAGATGACAGGTGGTGGAAGTCACCTGCTCATGGCCAGGAAGCAGAAGACAGGAAGAGGAAGGGGCTGAGGAGGGCAAAATATATTTTGAATTATGTGATTTTTAAATAGAGTCTGGGATTTATGTCAAGAACTTCATCAACAGAAACCACATTCCTACATTTCCAGTTAATAACAATAATGACAGTAGAAGTTAAATTTTAATGTAATTTGAGTTGTCTTTAAATTCTGATTTTTCTGATTTTATTATTTCAAATTTTCCTTAGACATTTCCTATGAATGCGTGGAGTTCACATTATCAAGTGAGACACAGAGTTCAAAAGAGAAAATCAACTCATCTGCTTTTTCCCCCAGTTTAAAGAAATTTTATTTTGTTTCTTTTTGGAAAATACAAGAAATTACATTTTTGCACTACACTTTTCTACTAAAATTTTATATCAAAAATTGTATTATATAAACTTTAAATATTTGCTGATGCTCACAAAGAAAAACTTGGTTTTCCCTAAACGGAGTTTCACTGGGTGTATTGACCACACTTGAGAGCAGGTCCCGTGCCCAGTAATAAATGGGAAACACAAAATGAACTCAGAGGTATTTTTGGAGACTTTTTTTCTTATACTGCCTTGTTTGGGCATTTTTTGCCTTGTTGATCCTTTGCTTGAATATTATGGTTTTCAATTTTGTGTTTTTATAGGGTTAGTGTGTGTATGTGTGTGTGTGTGTGTGTATTTCCCATCCCTTTTTCCTGTGCTGGTTTGTTTGTTTAATTTGCTTGTTATTTTCCAAAAAGAGGGAGAAAGAAGGCTTCGAGTTGGAAGGGTGAGGGAATATCTGGGAGGCCATGAAGCAGAAGAAACGAGGATCAGAATATATTGTATAAAAAAATTATTTTCAATTAAAATGTTTGTTGAATAAACTGATAAACTATATGAAAATGTCAAGCTAATCTTTAAACTGGAATGAATAGGCAATTTTTAAATCATAGATATTTTTAATTTGAGAAGTGTAGCTCCCTATTTTTTCTATATAAAAAAAGGAGAATGACACCTTTGGAAAATGATCCTTGAAGTAATAAGAAATATGCACTAAAGCAGAAAATACCAAAGGAGGAACAGGTTTAGATGGACTAAATGAACAATGCAAATGATAGTAGAAAAATAAAATTTAAAAGCAAAGTCAGAATAAATGCTATGCTAGCCAAAAAATTACATGGAAAACTATCAGTATTATTTACAGTCTGAGAGTATAATACTCTGCAGGTATTAATGGCAGTCTGTTTAGAATGTTTTTTTTATGATGGAAAAGTTGGTTTCTGTTTTTCAAAGGAGGAATTAAAAAATTCGGAGCTCTATGTTGAGCTTTCTAGATGCTTCTGGGAGTGCTCATACACAATTTGGTTTCTATGAAATGACATGATGCTTGAGCAACTTGGTATTTTCATTTGAGAACATGGAATAGTTCTCTTTTGCCACATACAGATTTGCTTGGTGCGTTTTGTGATTGGCAGCATACTGCTTTTTGGATGTACCATTAACTAGTGAAAGAATTTCTAGTGAAAGTGAGGCATTGTTAGCCTTTGTTTCCTTTATAGAACAATTCCTTCATAAACATATCTCAATCTTTTTGAAATGCTAAATTCAAAGCTGTGAACACTAAAAACTTTCTACAATGTTGTAGAAAACATTCTTCTAATCACTCTAAGGAAGTGTGAAATCTGTTTCCTACTCACAACTGATCTTAGCGTTTCCCCCACACATGAAATGACTCATTGTTTTGTGATTCTTGAATTTTGGGTGAACATAGTCATTTCTGTTGCAATACTTTATCCGGAACTTTTAAAGCACTTCTCTTCTGCTGCGTCCCCTTTACTAGCTGGTAGGTCTGTTTCTGTCTGATTTGCAAGCTGGGTTGTAGTTTGGAGAAATTAATCTATGTAAAAGAGTACTATAATAAACCATGTTCACCGTCTTCACATTGGCTACATACGGCACAGTAAAGAATACTAGATTCCTGTTCAAATACCATTCACCCATTCATTTAACATGTGTGTATTATGCATTTCCTCTGTGCTCAAGATACAATGATGACTAAAACAAGACAGGGACCGTGTATAAATTTTAGGATATAATGGATATAAAAGAGCATATTATTTCAAATGAAGGTGAAATATTGGGGTCAACATGCTTGACTTGCTGTGTGCTTCTTGTACCATAATTGTATTTGGGGACCTTCATGGTTTTTTTGCTCATCTATATAAACAAATGTGAAATGTACTTTGGGATAAAGAATGACATGAGAAAATTACTTACCTTTTTTAAAATATCAAGTAAATGGCATTTACTGCTGGACTGCATTCTCCCTGGTGATAAGGCATTTTGTATCCTAATCATTGTTTGGTTCTACTTTATTCTTTAGTTTATTACTAGTTGACATCTGTTCATGCTGGTGTTTGAGCCATAATTCTGTACACATTCTCAGTTGCTGGCAAGGCCAATCCCATTTTTATTTTCTCCCGGATTTCATTCTCAGTTCTCATGTTTATTCACTTATCTGTAGCTTGTTAATGACCTTATAGATATTTCATTGTTTATCAAGTAACTGGTGATGATGACATATTTTCAGACTTCCAATCTGTGAAACAAATGCATCTATCGGTTTTCTATCTTCTTTTTATTTCTTCTTTAACTTTGTTTCAGGTGTTTCTCTTCTATTATCTAGGCTAGCTAGTTTTTCTTTTTCCATTTTGCATTTATGCATATGAAGCTAAGTGCTGCGTGCAACAAGAAATTCAAATAACAGTGGCTTCAGTGCATATGTGAATTTTATGTGAAGAAGCAGGGAATCCAAAGGTGAGCCTTCCGTGGGAGTGGTAGCAGGAATCTGATTCTCAGGTAAGAACCAAAACTATTAACCACCATCTAACTTTGGAAATCACGATGCATGACCTTTCTTGTATAGACCATTTTCAGTAAGAAAGAAAACATGACAGATACATTTGAATTCCACATTCCTCTCTTACCAGAAAACTAAGCATGGGTGTCCTGAAGGTGGTACTGATATCCCCATGTGTTGGGCTTTTTCCTCTTAGTGTGTTACATTCATAACATACTAAGTACTGTTTTTTACATGATCTTACTGTTTATAAAAATGTTATCATGTTGCGTATCCTTACCAAGTCATGGACTTCTTTTTAATCCAACATTACTTTCTAAGATGTATCTTTCTTGACAAGCATCACTCTAGTTAACTGACAGTAGGAACTCTGGGTTCTTCTGTCTGCAGACAATTCCAGGTTTTTGTTTCGACGGCTCTCTGCAATCACATGATTTCTGCACATATCTCCTAATGTATGATGCAGCTGTTTTCTAGGACATGCATCTGTATCATTGTTAGTCCCGTGAAGTATACCTCAGAGCACATCACAGGCTGTGCTAAGCTGCTCCCCGAAGCTGTCCACTCACCTCAGATTATGCACGTGCTCAAGAGTTCTCTCTGGTCCACAGCCATCCTCTCTGCCAGCTGTTCTTGTCATTGTCTCCCTGCATCTCTTTCTTTCTTTATTATTGAAAATAGATTCTTTCTCATGCAGTAGATCCTGACCACAGTGCTCACTCCCTCCAGCCCTCCCAGCTCCCCCCACCTTCTTACTCCCCCAGGATCTACTTCCCCTCTGCCTCCTTTCAGAAAAGAGCACCCCCCCCCCCCCCCCCCCCCCGAGAGTCAACCATCAAACCCACAAAAACAAAACACAGTAAGGCAAGGCAAAAGCCCTCACACCAAGGCTGGACAAGGCAAGCCAACAGGAAGAAATGAGTCCCAAAGCAGACAAAAGAGCCAAACACACCCACTCCTACTGTTAGGAATCCCACAAAAACACCAAGCTAACAGCCACAACGTACAAGCAGAGGACCTGGTGCAGAGCCATGCAGGCCCCATGCTTGCCAATTCAGTCTCTGTGAACCCAAACATGCCCTGCTTAGTTGATTCAGTGGGCCATGTTCTGGTGTCTTCCATCCCTTCTGATGCCTACAATCTTTCCTCTCCTTCTGGGGGATTCCCCAAGCTCCTAGGGAAGGGATCTGAAAGAGACTCTTAGACCCTTTCTCTGCACAATGCCTGGCTATGAGTCTCTGCATCGGCTCTCATCTGCTGCCAGAGGAAGTCTCTCTGATGACAGTTGAACAAGGCACCAATCTATGGGTATAGCACAATATCGTTAGGAATAGTATCATTGTTTTTCTCTTGTTTGTTTTTGGTTTTGTTTTAGACCAGTTGTGCTTGGTTTTACCCTAGGTCTCTGGGTTATCCAGTCTCAGGCTCGGGGCCATTCAACCAATGTCAGGCATGGGCTAACTCTTGTGGAGTGGGCCTCAAGTCAAATCACACATTGGTTGGCCACTCCCACACGATCTGTGCCACCATTGCCCCAGCACATCTTGCAGGCAGGAAAGACTGTGGGTCAAATGTTTTGTGGCTGGGTTGGTGTCCAGGTTTCTCTTTCGGTAGCCTGCAGAGGACCTTTCCATATCAAAATGACTAGAATGGAGGGGTGAAGTCTCCATTTGGACACCAGCTCAGCCAAGTCCAATGAGCTGTGAGGGTGTTGTCTTCCACAATGGGGTCCTGCTGTCAGTTTGCAGAGAGAATCCCTCTGTCCTAGAATCAGCCTGGGTTGTTTAGGAATCTCCATGGAACCCCCTTGGCCAGCAATTCAACCGAATACAACCCAGTCCCATCACTGGAAGATTTGCCTGGCCACAAAAGACAGCCACGTCATTACTAGGAGTCCTCGTTAGGGTCCCTCTCACAGATTTCAGGAAGTTTCCACTGCACTAGGTTTCCACACCCCCTGCCAGATGACCCTCAATTCCAGCTGTCTCTCCCTGCACTTTCTTCCTTCATCCTGTCTGTCCCCTACCTGATCCCTCCTCTCCTGTTCTCACCTGCCCCCAGTCCACCCACAAAATCTATTCTATTTTCCCTGCCCAGGGAGATCCATGTGTCCCACCTAGAGCCCTCCTCTTTACCTAACCTCTCTAGGACTATAGATTATAGCTTGGTTATCATTTATATAACAGCTAGTATCTACTTACAAGTGAATACAAACCATAATTGTCTTTCTGGGTCTCGGTTACCTCACTCAGGACGATTTTTTTTCTAGTTACATTCATTTGTCCACAAATTCATGATGTCATTGTTTTTTAACAACTGAGTAATTGTGTAAATGGACCACATTTTCTTTACCCGTTTTCAGTCGAGGGACATCTAGGTTGTTTCCAGTTTCTGACTATTATGAATAAAGCTGTAATAAACATAGTTGAGCAAGTGTCTCTGTGGTAGGATGAACTGTCCTTTGGGAATATGCCTAGAAGTGGTATAGCTGGGTCTTGAGGTACATCAGTTCCTAAATTTCTGAGGAACTACCATATTGATTTCCAAAGTAGCTGCACATTTGCACTCCAAGCAGCAATGGAGGAGTGTTCCCCTTGTTCCACATCCTCACCAGTGTGAGCTGTCACTTGTGGCCTTGATATTAGCCATGTGGACAAATGTAAAATAAAATGTCAAAGTAATTTTGATTTGCATTTCCCTGGTGGCTAAGGATGTTGAATATGTCTTTAAGTGTTTCTCAGGCATTCAAGATTCCTCTACTGGGAATTCTCTGCTTAGATCTGTGTCTCATTTTTTAAATTGGATTATTTGGGTTGTTGATAGCTAGTTTCTTGAGTTCTTTATGTATTTTGGATATTAGTCCTCTATCAAATAAGGAGTTGGTAAAAAAAAAAAAATATTTTCCTATTCTGTAGGCTGCCTTTTTGTCCTGTTGACAGTGTCCTTTGCCTTACAGAAACTTTTCAGTTTCATGAGGTCCCATTTATTAGTTATTGATCTTAGTGCCTGTGATATGAGTGTTCTATTCAGAAAGTCGTCTCCTGTGCCAATGAGTTCAAGGCTATGCCTCACTTTCTTTTCTATCAGGTTCAGTGTATCTGGTTTTTTGTTGAGGTCTTTTTGCAGGGTGATAAATATGGATCTATTTGCATTCTTCTACATACAGATATCCAGTTTGACCCTCACCAATTGTTGAAAGATGCTGTTCTTTTTCTAGTGTTTATTTATGGCTTCTTTATCAAAAATCAGGTGTCCATAGCAATTTATGCCCAGAGCAATTAAGACCCAGATTTATGTCTGGGTCTTAAATACAATTCCACTGATCAACATGTCTGTTTTTATTTCAATACCATGTGGTTTTGTTAATATAGCACTGTAATATAACTTGAAATTAGGAATGGTGATACCTCCATCCCTACTGTTCATTCAGGATTGTTGTATCTATCCTGGTTTTTTGTTTTTCTATATGAAACTGAAAATTGTCCTTTCAAGGTTTGTAAAGAATTGTTTTGGAATTATGGGGGATTGCATTGAATCTGTAGATTGCTTTTGGCAGGATGGTCATTTTTACTGTGTTAATCCTACTGATCCATGAGCATGGGAGATCTTTCAATCTTCTGATATCTTCTTCAATTTCTTTCTTAAAAGACTTGAACTTTCTGTCATACAGGTCGTTCATTTGCTTGGTTAGAGCTACCCCAAAATATTTTATATTATTTGAGGCGATTGTGAAAAATGTTGCTTTCCTGATTTCTTTCTCAGTCTGTTTGTCATTTTTATGTATGAGGGATACTGATTCTTTTCTTTTTAGTTAACCTTGTATCCAGTCACTTCAATGAAAGTATTTATCAGTTGTAGGAATTCCCTGGTAGAATTTTTAGGCTCATGTATATATACTACTATGTCATCTGCTAATAAAGATACTTTGACTTCTTCCTTTCTGATTTATATTCCCTGATCTCCTTCAGTTGTTTATTTGTTCTAGCTAAGACTTCAAGTACTGTATTGAATAGGTATGGAGAGAGTGGACAGCCTTATCTTGTTCCTATTTTTAGTGGAATCGCTTTGAATTTCTCTCCATTTAATTTGATGTTGGCTATAGGCTTGCTGTGGATTTCCTTTATTATGTTGAGGTATGTCCTTCGTATCCCTAATCTCTCCAGGATTTTTATCATGAAAGTGTGTTGGATTTCGTCAAAGGCCTTTTCTGCATCTAATGAGATGATCATATGTTTTTTTCTTTCAGTTTGTTTATATGATGGATTACATTGACTGATTTTTGTATGTTGTGCCATCCCTGTATCTCTGGGATGAAGCCTGCTCAATCACACTGGATGATCATTTTGATGTGTTCTTAGATTAGGTTTGCAAGTATTTTATTGAGTGCATCTTTACACTTAAAACCTTCTAGCCCTGGGACTTTTATTTGTTTGTTTGGGTTTATTGTTGTTGTTATTGTTGTTATTGGGAGACTTTTAATGACTACTTCTATTTTGCTAGGGGGTTATATTTAAATTGTTTATCTGATCTTGATTTAACTTTGGTAAGTGGTATCTATCATGAAAATTATCCATTTCTTCTAGATTTTCCAATTTGGTGGACAGGATTTCCTCTGTGTCTCTTGCTCTATCCCCATTTCATTTCTGACTTTGTGAATTTGGATGTTCTTTCTTCATCTTCTAGTTAGTTTGGATAAGGGTTTGTCTATCTGGTTGATTTTCTCAAAGAACCAACTTTTTGTCTCATTGATTGTTTATATTGTTCTCTTTGTTACTACTTTATTGATGTAAGCCCCAGTTTGATTATTTCTTGCCATATACTCCTTTTGGATATGCTTGCTTCTTTTGTTCTAGAACTTTCAGGTGTGCTGTTAAGTTGCTAGTATGCGATCTCTCTAATTTTGTTACGCAGGCACTTAGTGCTATGAACTGTCCTCTTAGCACTGCTGTCACCGTGTCCCATAACTTTGAGTACGCTGTGTATTCATTGCCACTGAATTTTAGAAAGTCTTTAATTAATTAATTTATTTATTTATTTCTCTCTTGACCTATTTTTCATTCAGTGCAGAGTTTTTTGGATTCCATGAGTTTGGAAGCTGTCTTTTGTCTCTGCTGTTAGTGGTATTCAGCTTTAATCCATGGTGGTCTGCTAGGACACAAGGAGTTATTTCAGTTTTCCTATGTCTGTTGAGACTTGCTTTGTGTTCAAGTGTGTGGTCAGTTTTGGAGAAAGTTCCGTGAGATGCTGAGAAGAACCTTTTTTCTTCTGTGTTTGGTTGAAGCGTTCTGTAAATACCTATTAGGTTGATTTAGTTTATAACCTCTGTTAGCTCCAGTATTTCCCTGTTTAGTTTTTGTCTGGATGACCTGTCCATTGGTGAGGGTGAGATACTGAAGTCTCCCACTGTCAGTGTGTAAGGGTCAATATGTGATTTAAGCTGTAATAGTGTTTCTTTTACGAAAGTGGGTGCCTTTGTGTTTGGAGCATAGATGTAAAGAATTGAAATGTCATCATGGTGGGCTTTTCCTTTGATGAGTTATGTAGTATCATTGCCTATCTCCTTTGATTAGTTTTGGTTTGAGGTCTATTTTGTTAGATATTAAAATAGCTACTCCAGCTTGCTTCTTAGGTCCATTTGCTTAGAATATCTTTTTTCTACCTTTTACCCTGAGGTCAAGGTTGATGTTGAGATTGTCTTTCTTGGATGCAGCAGAAGGATGGGTTCTATTTTTACATCTGTTCTGTTAGTCTGTGTCTTTTTTTTTAGGGAATTGAGACTCGTGATGTTGAGAGATATCAATGATCAATGATTGTTGATCATTGCTATTTTGTTGTTGTTGTTGGTGGTGGTGGTGGTGGTGGTGGTGGTGGTTGTGGTGTTGGTGGTGGTGGTGGTGGTTGTGGTGTTGGTGGTGGTGGTGGTGGTGGTGGTTGTGGTGGTGGTGGTGGTGGTGGTGGTCGTGGTGGTCGTGGTGGTTGTGTGTGTATGAGCGAACATGCAGGCATGCACACAATTCCCTTCTTTTGGTTTTGCTCCTGTGAGATTATTTTCTGTGTTTTCATGGGTATAGTTAACCTCCTTAGGTCTGAGTTTTCCTTCTAGTTCCTTCTGCAGGCCTGAATCTGTAGATATTTAAAATTGACTTTTCCATGGAATATCTTGTTTTCTCCATCTATGATGACTGAATTGCTGAGTATAGTAGTCTGATTTGGCATCTGTGGTCTCTTAGAGCCCACAGAACATCTGTCTAGGCCCTTCTGGCTTCTAGAGTCTTCATTAAGAAGTCAGAGGTTATTATAATAGGTCTGCATTTATATGTTATTTGGTCTTTTCCTTTTGAGCTTTTAATATTTTTTCTTTGTTCTGTATGTTTAGCGTTTTGATTATTATGTGGCAAGGGGACTTTCTTTTCAGGCCTACTCTATTAGGTGTTCTATAAGCTTCCTGTACTTTTATAGGCATGGCCTTCTTTAGGTTAAGAAAATTTTCTTCTCTGATTTTGTTGAAAATATTTTCTAGGCTTTTAAATTGGGATTCTTCTCCTTCTTCTCCTTCTCCTCCTTCTCCTTCTTCTTCTATTCCTATTATTCTTTGGTTTGGTCTTTTCTTAGTGTCACAGATTTCCTGGATGTTTTGTGTCAGGAATTTTTTAAATTTGACATTTTCTTTGACTGATATATTCATTTCTTCTATTGTATCTTCAACGCCTAAGATTCTCTCTTCCATCTCTTGTATGGGTGAAGCTTGCCTCTGTAGTCCCTGTTTGAATTCCTAAAATTTTAATTTCCAGAATTCCCTCAATTTGTGTTTTTTTTTAATTGCTACTATTTCCATTTTCTGGTCTTGAGCAGTTTTAATCATTTCCTTCGACTATTTGTTTTTTTCTTAGCTTTCTTTAAGGGATTCATTCATTCCTCCAATTGTTTATGTTTTCCTGGATTTCTTTAAGGGATTCATTTCCTCTTTAAGGACCTCTATCATCCTCATATAGTTGGTTTTAAAGTTTTTTTCTTTTGCTTCAGCTATATTGGAATATTCAGGGCCTGCTGTGGTAGCATAGCTGGGCTCCAATGGAAACATACTGCCCTGGCTGTTACTGTGTTCTTATGCTAATGTCTAGGCATCTGGTGTAGATGGATTTTTCTTTGGGTTGCCAGTTCACAAATAATGACAAAGAAACTTAACATTAATTATGAAAACTCAGCCTTAGCTTGGGCTTATTCCTAACTAGTTCTTATAACTTAAATTAACCCCTATTTTTTAATCTACATTCTTTTATGTAGCTCGGTTATCTTTACTCTGTACTGCCCATCCTGCTTCCTCTTCAGCTGGCTGGTGACTCTGCCTTTCTTCTTCCCCAAGACTTCTCTGTCCCCAGAAGTCCTGCCTAATCTCTTACTGCCTAGCTATTGACCATTCAGCTCTTTATTAAGCCGATCACGGTGACCCATCTTTACACAGTGTAAAGGAATATTCCACAACAGTCTGGGTTTGGGGTGATTATAGGGCTAGCTGCTGACTTCTGGGTTTTTCTTTGTTGGGTGGGTGTTTTTGTTCCTTGGTTTCTGCTTCCTCTCTGGATTTTTCAGAGAGTGTGATGCCTGTGTGTTGCCTATCTTGCTGGCCTGCTTGGCTAGTGTGTTCACAGAGAAGCCTGCTGGTGTTGGGGACTGGGCCAGAGCAACGAGTGAGAGTAGGGACCAGAGGGGACAGTCTGTGGGATCTACAGGAGGCATCAGGGTGGTCGCAGCTGATGTTCTGTTGCAGACTAGGGAAGAACCTGAAGGACTGGGGCTGCTGTGGGAACAGAGACCCGAGAAGGTCTGAGGGCAGGTTCCCTGGTCTTCTGTTATTGCCACTTTTAAAACTTTTTGCTAATTCACAGGAAAGAAATAAAATGCCCATTGTATCTTACTTGTATTTAGTTGATTCCTAACAGATTGGGCAGTTTTTTGTTCCATGTTTTTATCTTTAATAAGGCTTTATTTATGTGAAAAGCTTGTTCATTCACTTTAGCCACCTTTTATTGGCTTGCTTGCTTACATTTTGAAGAGCTTTATAACCTCAAATTATCAATCCGCTGTCAATCTCCTATTGCAGACATGTCCAGCAGGTTTCTCCTTTCACATTGTTTATAGTGCCTTTTGTTATATAAAATCTTTTAAACTGCATCAAACATCAGAATTATTCTTTATAGTTTGTGCCTTTAGTCTATATAAGAACGTTCATTTCTATCATATCAAAAATATATTCTCCTACATTATTTGCAAGAGTGCTTTTGATATTTTTCCTTTGTTTTTTTGTTTGTTTGTTTGTTTGTTTTTTGAGATTTGGTCTCACTCTGGCTGGCTTAATACTTGTTCTGTAGACAAAACTGGTCTTGAACTCACAGAGAGCCATTTGCTTCTGCTGGGATTAAAAACGTGTACCACCATGTACAGCCCAAATATTTTAAAGTTTTATTTTCACCTTGTTGTTTCTATGTCTTGCATAATGAAGTATATAAGTAGGTAATCAAATGCTATTCTCTTTCTTATCTATAACCAGCCCATTCTCCCAATTCTATTTTTGGAAAGTCCATCCTTTGGCTGGGCAGTGGTGATACATGCCTTTAATCCCAGCACTTGAGAGGCAGAGGCAGGTGGATCTCTGTGAGTTTGAGGCCAGCCTTGTTTCAGGACAGGCTCCAAAGCTACACAGAGAAATCTTGTCTTGAAAGAAAGAAAGAAAGAAAGAAAGAAAGAAAGAAAGAAAGAAAGAAAGAAAGAAAGGAAGGAAGGAAGGAAGGAAGGAAGGAAGGAAGGAAGGAAGGAAGGAAGGAAGAAAGAAAGAAAAGTCCATCCTTCATATAAAACATGCATGATCTGCTTGGTGTGTTCCATCAACCTACCTATCATCCTGTTACCATAGCACTAATTACAATAGATTAATAATGAGTCATAATATAAAAGCTCAAGTCCCCTATCTTCTTCTTTATCTTAAAAATTGTCTTTCCTATTTTTCTCTTTAGTGCAAATTGTCATTTTTTTGGTCTGAACTAAGTCTTCTGGTTGATGAATACTAAATTCTATTTTTAAATTTATTTTTAGATTTAAAATTGTATTTTCTGTCATGATTATACTCATATTTTACATATTTATACCTAATTACATTATCATTTTTGTTGATACTACATAGCACATTTTTAATGTTCTCAGTATATGGAACATAACTGATTTTTAAATATTGACTATCTCAACCAATCTTGTTGGATTCTTATCATGCTCCTTAGTCTTCTTAAACTGTATATAAAATATACTGAGAGATTTAAATAGCAGATTGTTTTCTCAGAGTTCTCAATACTCAAAGTCTCAGATCCAATCTACCAGGCTTGACTTCAGAGGACGCATCATTTCCTGACTCTCAGATGATGGTCCTCATGTGGGGTCTGCACACAGCCAAGAGGGAGAGAAAGGCAGGGATGTGCCCTCACCTTAATCCTGTCAGCTCAGGACCACACTCCCGTAACCTTGCCATAACTACCTCCCCAGAACCAGTGTGCTGGCCAATGTAGTCACTCTGTGGGACAGGAAGAGTAATTCAGCTGGGGGATAAGATAACGCAGCTCATAGCAAGTCCTGGGATTTTGTTTCTATGATGTCTGCTTTTCTGTGTAAATAATTATATAATCTTCTTTTTGCAGTGCTAAGACCACAATACTAAGTAAGTCAATTAAAGCTCTGTTTTCCCAGCTGAGGAAGACTGCTTCACTATCAGGCATAGCATTTACATAGGTCTGGTTTTTTGTTTGTTTGTTTGTTTGTTTGTTTGTTTGTTTAAACCAGATAAGCTCCATCAGTCTGGTTTTTTCCCTCCATTGGTAATATATTCTTTGTTAATTATAAGTAAGCTTTTACTTATAATAGCTAAGACATTCTCTATGTCGAGACTTTCTGAAGTTTTATAAACTGTCTCTTAGTGTGTAGATATGTTAGTAAGGTTTTTAAAGTTAAGTCATTCTTGAATTCCTTGGGACACAGAATTTCGATGGAGAAAACAGGATACAAAACGGCTTTGAAAAGGTGCTGTTAGCCTTGTGGTGGTGGCATACGCCTTTAATCCCAGCACTTGAGAGGCAGAGGCAGGCGGATCTCTGTGAGTTCGAGGTCAGCCTGGGCTACCAAGTGAGCTCCAGGAAAGGCTCAAAGCTACACAGAGAAACCCTGTCTCGAAAAATAAAAAAAAAAAAAAAAAAAAAAAAAGGTGCTGTTATTTTGCACAGCACTCGAAAGGCTAGATAAAATGGAAAAGAGTAAATGGTAGAGGATGGTAGGAGATGAAGTCACTGAGACAAAATGGGAAGGAGACCAGAGGAGGGTTTGAAGCATGCGTGTCTTTATTTACATTTTCCAAACACACTCAGTTGTCATATGGAGAAGTCATTACAGACAGACACACGTGAAAGCGAAATCACCCTCACAGGCTGTCCCAGGTGTCCAAAACAAACAAGGGTGAGCGTGGCTGGGTATGGAATGGCTTCAAGAGGGAAGAAGTGGGAGACATCTTGGAGGAAGAATCCATGGGTGCTGGTGGGAGGGATGCATGTGAACTAGAGGCCAGAAGAAGGAAGGCGACGACGAGGATTCGCGCTGTGGCTTCGGTCCCATTTCCAAATACGCTCTTTTCATGCTAACTTTTAGCTGCTTCTCTAGATGTTTCATGCTTTCAATTTTATTTAATGACACTCTGAAGAGTTAAGCAGAAAAATTCGAGTTTCGCAGTCGTTTTGGTATTAAGGTGAAATGTGTTGGACATTAACGTTACCATTTTGCTCTTCCTGCCTGCGTGGACCCGCTCTTTCCACTTGCAGTTTTTATGGAACTCTGATGTGATTGCGGCGATCACGCTCTCACTGTCCCACACAAAGAGGCTCTTCTCGCCGCTGAACCTCGAGGTGTTGTCTTCATGAGTGGCGTGTGCTGATCATATAGGTAGGCTTCATCATAATCGTAATTGGCTGAGGTTTGTAGATGATTTGCTTACTCTTTTTATTTTTTTTATGCTCTTCTTACTCAGTTTTTCTTTTGTGCAGTATAATGTATGTTTTCCTTTCTTTCCTGTTGATTTTCATGGCTCAAAATCTGCAGTGACTCTAGTGGTTATCTTTAGAACTTGAAATAACATATTTATGTTTCAGCTTCTTGATTTATTGACCCCAACTCCCGAGACATCCAACCCACCTGTCACTCTTCCCCCCAGGGGCTACCTTTGGGAGCTCTCCGGAGCTGTGCTTTATTTTGTTGTCATTAAGTGATGACTCCTGTAGTGACATGGGGGTGGAGAGTATCATTTTTAACCTGCCTGTCGGTCTCCACGTTTGTTTCTATGTTTAAATAATTATGATGCTCTCAACCTATCTTTCATATCCGAATTCCTCATTTCGCGGTCCTAGTTTGTTTATATTTCTTCACTATATGGTAATTTCTAAGTGTTTACTATTACCTCTGACTCAGAAGACTTTCCCTGTGGCTTTCATTCAGCAAGTATAAGGCTCTCTAGGTCACATTTTTCTGCCCTCATAACTCAGTGGACATTTGGGTCATCTTGATATTGAAACGATTTTAAGTGAGGACGTCTGGGGGCGCAATGACTGGTCACGAATGACCATTGGATTGCATCTTGAGTCTTCAGATAATTTCACATGAAGAGAATATCTCCTGAGCTTATTGCTGAATCATGTTTTCCCTGCAACATGGCCTGGTCCACTGAACGTAGAAACAGCTTTTCCTCTACTTCAGGAAGTTCTTTATCTACTGTGTCCTTTCTCTAATATCTCAGCAATGTACACTTCCCTCAGTCCAGTCTTTGTTTGTCAGAAGTCCTTTTCTGCCCCAGTAATTCTGTGCCTTTCTCTCCCCAGTACACATATTACTTCCAGGGTAGCACTGGATAGCCCCATATTTAGCCCCTCCATAAACTTGTCATAATGTTTCTATACTTTGATGCCTTATTTTAAAGTTTTTGTGTGTGTGTGTGCCAACACCTAGCATTTACAAGCAAAAAAATATTTTTCTGTTGCCTACAGTGCATCGTTCACCAGACTGACATGTTCACCTCTGGGCTATCATGTTTCTTTTTCCCTTTCTTGTATGGAGTATTTTTACATTACTTCGGTTTGACGAAGACGTATCTAAATACACTTTATTTCGGTCTGGACATAGAGTGTGCAGGTCTTTGGTGTTCTCGTAGCCTCATCATTTAGGCCCAGTCTGTGTGTTAAATGTGTCGTGCAGGAACGCGCTCCATTTCTGTCCTCTCGGGGAGATAGTGAGCTGCCCACACTGAGCAGCTGTGATTCAGACCAGCTCTGCTGTCTTATAACACAGTTTTAAACGTCGCTCTGTGAACTTGGTTTCTTAAAATTTTTAGCCTCTTTTCAGGAGGACCAGATAAGAACTGTAATTTTTTTTCTCACCTGATTCAGGAAACAGTAGACACCTGTGTTCACCTTTTGCCACCTTGTCTCAAGATAGTTTTTAGGAAGGAAGACGAGCCACACAGGTCCAGAGCTCAGCTGTAGAAGACTTACGCAGCATGTGCCGGCTCCCACAGCACAACACACACATTCTCACGGAGAAAATTAAAATAAGGAGGACAAAATACCTACACCCCTGAGAAATAATAAATTGGTGTTTTCTGTGACATCTTTTTGACCTTTTCGTGTCTATTCTAGACACTCTGAGGGATTCTGAACTGTAATTACCCTGCATCGTTCTTGGAAATTGGTCATAACAGAGACTAAATTTCAGCTTGCCAAAACGTTGTTGTTATGACTCTGATATTTCCCTGACGTGAGTCCAGTCCTGCCAGGCAAGGTGTGGTGTTAATGGCAATGGATGAGATGGACAGCCAGACTCCAGCTGCCATTCTAGCCAGAGAGAAATTCAGAATCACTCAGCCTTATTATTTCCTCTGCCGACAATGGATTTCCAGATTAGATGAGGAGATCTGGAAATTCTAAGGTTGCGTGTAGACAAAGGAAGAGTTTCAAAGTAAGGACAGGTTTCTTAAAAATGTGTATCTAGGCGCATGTTGGTGTGCAGCTCTCATCTGTGAGAGGCACACTCAGGCAGAAGAGCCCACCACACAAAATCTCTGCACGGGAGGGTAACTGGAGCACCCGGAAGGCTTGGCGAGCTCCATCCAGCCTCCAGACCCTGCTCAAAGACCCTTTGCCTCCTTAGAATAAGGGACAACTGTCCTCTTTCCCAAATGTCTTTTCTATATTTTTCAGCTTCACAAAGGAAAGAGCCCCTACAAAATAAAATACCTTTTCACTGCCCCCCCTACCTCTAAATTTTAGCAGAACTCTTGGCCTCGAAAAGATACTTGTAAAAATGTTGAGCTGAGAAAAAAAGGCATCTCTGTAACTGCTTGTGCAAAAAAAAAGTGGGGAGGGAGAAAGTACACTTTCATTTTAGAAATCTTCAAAAAAATGCAAAAGTAGAGAAAGTAAACATTATTCACCATCTTATAATCACAGTTATTACTATGTTTATTCACTTTCATTTTTCCCAGATATATTCAATACATGTTTGATTATGATAACTCTGTTTTTAGTTTTCCTTCTTATTTTATGATCACTTTAAACTCTATTATTACTTCTTCAAAAGCACCATAAAACTCCAAAGCTACAGTATTCCTAAAAGAGAAATTCACAAAGAAAATGGACAGCTCAGAAAAGAATGAAAAACAACTACCAATTAGCTATATGCTGAAGCTGGAATGTAGTAAAATGCAATTTTAAATTTAAAGATTTGCTTTCCCCTGTAAATTTGGAGAAAGATATTCAGACCTTTGAGTTCAGTGCTGACAGGTAACTCACCATAACATCCATTAAAACTTTAATGTCTTGCACAGACTTTTACATGTCACGGTGCGGTGCCCGGGTAGAAGTCGGGGGACAACTTTCTAGAGTCAGTTCTCTGCTACCACTGTGGAATCCCAGGGACTGAACTCAGGTTGCTAAGCTTCAAAGCAGGTGCCTTTACCTTCTGAGGTGTTTGGTGGCCTGGAGTTGTTTTTTGTTTGTGTGTTTGTTTTATTTTTCAGAGCAGCTATATAACTGTCTAGAATAATGATATTTTCAGAACACACGCTTCAACCAGGCAGCCAGCTCACATTCTCCTTGAAGTCTTCTTCATTCCTCATCTCAGCAAATGGAGAACTAATGAACAATTTTTGATAAGCGCTTTAGTTAAATGTCTAAATATACATATTAATTAAAATTAAAGTCTGTACTGGTACATTTAAATCGTAACAACTATTTTCTAGTGCTAGTTAGGATAATTGAGTATCAGTTCCATGTTTTGGCTTTCGTTTTGAAAAGTTTGCTGCTTTTAAAAATGCTACTTCGATTGACCTACTCCAAGGGTCCAGTCTCTAGAAACTAGGGTAAATCTCATAGACCAACTTGACCTAAAAACTTAAAGTCTACAATGATCTCATTCAAATTAGTGGCATGCCATGTCCGTATCCAGTTTTTAATTATACAGCTGCTGTTAGAGTGGCTAATGGCTTTGCCCAGGATGCATTGTCGGACAGAGTTAGGTCTTTCCACCCCGCCCTTAGCCATCTCACTAGAGCGTGCTGCCCTTTGCTGTAATGTCCCATCAAAGTCAATGTTGTGAACCTTCTGATGGGCCTTCAGCTTCCAGTGAGGGAACCCGAGGAAAGCTAAGTACAGTACAAAGTCATTTGCAAAGTAATAACAATGTTTCCTGCTCAGGTGATGACTCAGAGGAGATTTAATTGGACAAAATTACCCCATTCCAAGAATAATACTTTATACTTTATGTCACAGCGATCTCTGAAGGGACTTGAAGAGATTTATGAACATTGATTAAACATCAGCACACCACTTTGAAGGAGGTGATATTAATACTGTTGTACTGAGCCCAGAGAGGGATGGTTGCCTATTTTAGGACAAAACAGTCAGAAACAATCCGAATCTCTGACTCCATGTCAGGACTATCATTCCATATGACTAGGAAACTTTGGGAGATCTTACTTCCATATTACAACTGAAACGGCAAAAGAGGGAAAAAGCTTATTTCCCAGCACATCTTATAATTGCCACGGAAGAATGCATGTTTGATTTGTAGAGTCAGAAAATATTTGAATTCTTTCTCGTGATCCCCTGAGATCTTAGCTGGACAAGTTCTGTTTATAATTAGTCTGCCCTCCATTTTCCAGCTATAAATATTTGGCATCAGCAGAATCAAATATGAAATTCAAAAAAATCACTGGAGCTGGGAGGAATATCAAAAAAGTGGAGTTGAGTCCTTCTGATTTCCAGATGAGAAACCTTGGGCCCAAGAGGGCATGGAAGATGAAAGGGATCTCATTCTAAATGATGAAGAGGCTCCACCGTTGTTCAAATGTCTGGTTATACAGCAAGCCACCACATGAGGCTCTAAGGCCTGGATTCCTTAATGTGTGAGGCAGGGGGACAACTTGAGCTGAGGGGGTGCCAATAATTCTGTGAAAAGTGAAAGTGATGCTAAATGGATAAAGTTTTCAGCTTACCCCAACACACACACACACACACACACACACACACACACACACACCCTACAACTCTAAAGCTCTAATATGGTTACTGTAACCACCTCAATAGACTCAGATGCTACCAAAATGAGCAATGGGAAGCACCCACCCTAGAGTCAGCCCTCCGAGATGCATGTCTTTCCTCTAATCAGCCCTCCCTAGCCCTCTACCCGTCTCAGAGACTGAGATCTGAAATTACTTGATCCATATACCTCTATGTGCCTGAATTACTACAAAGCAGATTCTGATTGTATTTGCAGCAGCTTCACATACCCTTTGAGATCCTTCTTGTAAGAGTTAATAAATTATTCTTTGGACTTAAAAAAAAAAACAAACACTAACGTGAATATGTGTACTTTGAAGATTATAATCAATTAAGTATGCATGACATTAGAGAAAGTTATATATGCACACATTAGTCAGATTAACAGCTGCCATGTGAGCCTGTGTTTGGGAAAGAAGCTGGAAGAACTCCCAAAGATGCAGATCCTGGATGATCTGTGTACCCTTGCTGGCCAGCATCCCTGCTTTGGGGAAGTAAGCAAGACTTGCTCACTTAATCAAAACACAAAGTCTGCTTGTTGTTTGTTGCTGTGGCTTTTGTTATTACTAAACTGACTGCTATGATCCAGGAGACAAAGCTACTTTCATGGAACAGTTCTGATGCCTAGTGATCATTCTCACACTGTCTTCACAGTACCTCCCCATCACTTACAGTTTCAGAAATGAAGTACAGTGACAAAAAGAAGGTGAAGAAGTAGAGGCAGGGAAGCTTTGCTCACATAACTGCACTTTTAAAATAGGAACTATAACAAAAAATGGGTTAATTTTGCTATTCTCTTTGGACCACACCAAATGTCTAATATTTAAATCTTGGTTCCTCCACTCCCTCCACCTCAGGCCGTTCTCAACGTGGTGAACTCCTTCCTCCACAATCAGAGATTTCATTACATTGTAGAAGAAAAATATTTTAGAAATGAAAGTGGATCTTTAACATTACAAGCAAATGAATTCATATTCCATATATGCCATAGTTTCAGGCATGTCATATGCACGAATGATACCATATAATTAGAAGTGGATTTAGACAGAAAGACAGAGAGATGAGCTGTAAGAGCAGATAATTAGTACACCATTATAATTGGCAAATACTTCTCAATCCCATGGTAACTGTGCTCAGAGAAGGACTTCTGCCGGTTGACTAATTTTTCCTGAAGGCGGTTTCGTCCCTCTCTTTAAATGGAAAGTTTGACTAGCTGTCTTCTTGAAAATTGCATTATTATATTTCATAAACCGATTTATGTTTTGAAGTATTGCTATGTTTTAAAGTTTGAAAAGACGTATCAACTATAAGAACCAAATAAATATTATGTTTATTAAATGAAAGAACTATATTATACTTAATAATCGTATTTCATATGTAAATTTGAGTGTGTTCTTTAAAAAAACAAACATTATTTGCTGAGTGAAAAATGACTTTAAAACAAAGGGAAGTAAACAGTTCTCAGGGAATGTGGATAATCAGTTCAAAATGCTTGCACTCTGGAGAGGGAAGCTTTGGGGGATGTATTCCAGAAGTCCGAATATTTCTAATGGTGAAGAAGACAACAAGGAAAGAAAGAGAAAAGAATTTAAAATGCTAAGAAAAAGAATGTTTTTCTCATGTTCCCTTACCAAATATTTAGCAGAATGCAGTCATACATAGGGATTTTTTTTTTCCAGATTAATACCAGAACTCAGTACACTGAGTTCCCTCCCAGACACAGCCTTAAATCCTAGACCACGCATGTCCTTAAACCTCCTCTTCTATGACATGGAGGGGATGTGTTGTCTCAGGGCTTGGGGATGTAAAGGAAGATGGCAAATCTAGAGTAAGTTTTACATATAATAACATTTTATTAAATTAACCATACAAATAATATTTTCAGCTTTATCTCTATTATTTTTGGGGGACTGGTAAGTCACTTCAACCAAAGATAATCATGTTCTGAATAGAACAATATAAATCAAAAAGCTGTGGAAGATTACCACTATAAGGGACAAGACCCAAAGTTGGTAAAACAGAGTCAAGCTGAAACTGAATGGGACAAGGGTGAGAAGGACAGTCTGACAGGGGGGCAGATTTGAAACCTCTGACAGACTTGCCCTACTTGTCACATCAAAGACAGCAACAGTGAGGAAGGCAGGTATCCTCGGAGAGGACAGCTCTTCGGGGCACTTGTCTTCTTAAACAACTTCCTCTGTTCTGAGAAAACAGAGGTGGAGGGCTGGGGAGATATGTGGCTCACCGGGAGTGTTTGAAGTGTGTAAATGGCCGTGAGCACTTCCCGGTGCCAGCCTCTGACAACTGTGAAGAGCCTCTGATGGAGAAGACAGCCACTGCGCAACGGATGGGTCTTCTGAGCACAGGGAGGACACACCCGACTCACAGGCTTCCAGTGACCCCTCACATCTGTTTCTGGGTCACGTATGGCTTGACAGAATTCTTTACGAGTCTAGACTTGCTCTAACGTAGGAGATATGCTAGAGACTGTGTTCTTACGTAGTAGGTGTGCTGGAGACAATAGAGTGGGAATGAGTCATGTTAAAAAAAAAAAAGCTGGACAAACTGCTATAACAATGTCCACTTAGAATTACTGCAGTGGAAAGGTTTTGTTACAAATCCAGAGAAAAAAGTGATGGGGGAAAATGCTAATACCAGCAATAGAAATAGGCATTTTTTCAAAAGTGTTTTTAATCATCTCCCAGTATGGGGTTAACCAACGATGTCAGCAGAGCTGAGTTACAGACTCATAGGAAATGAGAAATCAAAAAGAGAAACATTTTGAAACAAATTCAGAATCTTGTCTTTTGGGATAAAAAAAGCTGACTTGCTGAAGAGGAGCATTGCTCAGCACCTTCAAGAAATATGCCCAAGAAAGCAACCAATGAGATCACCCAAAATACAGAACTTCCTAGTCTAAACGCCAGAAGTTTGAGAGTTCCCACCTGTCATAATCAAGGCACAAAACGAAAGCGATATTAATACTCAAGGGAAAAAACATAAAGGGGCATATCCATGAGCCAGGGAGCAGCTTCATGTGGAAATTTGGTTCTTACCAGGTTGGGGGCGGGGGGAGTACTTTGTCCCACAGAACCAGTGAAAATCACTTTAACACGGGAACTTTAAAATGGCAGAACCTGGCCTTCGAAGCGGTTGTTCTCAGATCATGTGTGCTAAGTCACACTCTGGTACTCTCGGATACCAACTGAGATTCACCATAAAGTCACAGGCATTAAAGGAGCCACAGCTGCGCCTGTTCTACTGTGACATTTCCAGTCCTCATGCACGCAGGTTGTCCTAAAGTATTCCTTTGGATCTCCCCTTCCTTAGTTTATTATTATTATTATTATTATTATTATTATTATTATGTTTGTTTGCTTGCTTGCTTTTAACATGGTCAAGTGTTTATTTATATTGCTTCAATCAGTTCTATGTTTGAAAATAAACAAACTTCAATAAAACCTTCAAACAGCTGGCCTCTGGTTTGCTAAGAATCCTGGTCATTATTAGCCATAAATAAATGCAATGCAGGGCCAGTGAGACAGCTGGGCAGCTAAATGTGCTTGCTGCCGGGTCTGACAACCCAAGTTCAGTCTTGGGGATCCACACAGTAGAGGGAGACTAGTACATATCGTCTGTCCTCTGATTTACACACACACACACACACACACACACACACACACACACACACACACACACACACACATACACAGGATGAGCACATTCACAGACACAAAAATATCTAAATAAAATGTATTTTTACAAAATTAAGAAATAGAATCTACGTATAAATTAGCTCTTATTTCACAAACTCGGTTTGCAGTGCCACAAAGAAAAGACAGGTATGAAGTCAGGGGTGACAGAAGAGCCTCCAGCACCTGTCTGGCCAGGGGAGGAAGGACTGGGTGTTTTACCTTCCGAAGCACTCAGAGGCATCCAGACAAATCGAATGGTAAACGGAAGAAGCCCGTGCTTCTGGCAGCTCTCAGGTTGCCTTTCAGCAAAGGCTCAACTGTCATTTTTAAATGTGCAGACCAATATATGGGGGTTCCTGTGCCCAAGGGGATCAAGAAAGACTTTTGACACTTGATTTTTCTGGCAGAAAAATTTCAAAAAAGGAAGTAACTGAGAGTGAATCAATTAAAAAATACAAAACAAAACAAAAACAAAGTAGAAACATTTAAGCTTTCTTCTTCTGGAATACAAAACATGTGGATTTCAGATTGCAATATATTAAAGTTTTTTAATGAGAAATTATTTTCATTTCTGCGGAACTAGGTACATTTTCCAAAAACCACTCATCATTATCACAATCTTGGATCTTACAAATGTCTCAAATTGTAGTGGTTGTATTTAAAAACAATGCCTTGTAAAGTAGAAACTTCATAGAATTTGCTGGTATTAATAATTGTGCAGTTAGTTTTATGAGATGCAGTTCCATGTTACATACCGAAGTTGAGTTGCCAAACATTGGCTTAATTTCTTCCTAACAGTGGAGTTCATTTCTTTCCTCATCATGACTGTTCATTTTTTTCCTCTATGGAATGTTCTTTCCATCATCACCATGAGGTATTTGTGGAGGAATACTTGGTCATGCTGATGTAGAAATAGACCCTGCTTAGAACCTGGAATATTGCACAGACTAAGACCTCTTTAAATGATTACTTCCCAGAGTGAGAACAAACAGATCTGGGTGTGTATCTCAGAGCAAACTGTTTAAAATGTGTTAGTATATTCATTACTCTACATAGGAAGAATGTGGGGGGAAAAGACGTGGTTTTATTTTATGATACAATATGAAGTTTCACTTTCAAATACATTTGTATATTTTGTTCCAGGCGAGATGATTTTATGAAAAATAAATGGTAGACCCAGGTATGATGGCACACACCTTTAATCTAAGCACTCAAGAGGCAGAGGCAGGAAGATCTCTGTGAGTTAGAGACCAGCCTTTTTTACAGAGTGAGTTCCAGGACAGCCAGAGCTGCACAGAGAGAATCTGTCTCAAAATATCAAAACAAAACAGACAGACAGATAGAATAAAGAGTAATTCAGACTACACATGTCTTTCAGGCAGGGCAAAAACAGTAAAGCTAGATGTAAATAGCCTAATTAGAGAGATAATCCTTTAGAATAATCTTTTCCAACCAAATTCTAAAGCGTTAACCTCTTTAAAATTTACTCTCAAGTAGATCTCATTATCATTTCTTGTAATAAGAATTTTGGTGAATTTTGAAATGACATATTATCTGTGTGCTTTTATAATAGATAATTCTTAAATGATGAAATAAAAAGCACACTTAGAAACCAAATAAGCCAGGCATGGTGGTGTATACCTTAATCCCAGCACTGGAGAGGCAGAGACAGGTGGATCTTTGTGAGTTTGGGGCCAGTCTGGTTTACATAGTGAAACTCTGCCTCAATAAAAAATAATAATAAATCAAAATAATGTAATCAATGCATATTGCATGTGTCCAACTTCTTCCAGTTCAATCAGCCCACTAGTAACTCAACATGGTCCAACTTGGGCCAAACAGTCTCTCCATCATTCTTAGTGACTCCTGCCTGGGAGTAGCTGCCCACGCAAGGAGCTTTTGTCTAATTTCTGCAATTATTCTTTAGTTTCGGTCATCAAAAATCGTTAGGTGATCAAAAATAAAACAACTTAAAATTCTGGGTTCCTCACGGGACTTTCAAGAACTGTGAATGGACTAGTATCTAAGAAAGCAATAAACTGTCTGCAGAGCTGTTTGAGGACACAGAATAGCACCGAAGTTTACCCCCCAGAGTGTTAAACTATGTTTTTATTACTATTCCACAAGTAGAGAAAAAAACCAAAACAGAAAACAAAACAGTAAACGGCATAGGTTTGTAAGAAATGGCAAAATGCAAGACCATAGATGGGTGTTTTCTCTACCAAGCACCCAAAACAAAAACGCAAGGCAACCAAAACCTTAAACTAAAAGGCTAAAGATAAACAAGATGTGGAGAGAAAATGGAAATAAAAGATTTGTTTTGTTAAAAATGAAGATTTTAGCAGGAGCAATGCTACACTCACTGTGCATACTGACCTCCCTTGCACCGGGTTAGGGTAACTCGGATGGCCAGTGGGGTTCAGGGAAGTAGAATACAATGTTGTTTTGTGACTTTAGACCTTAACATCTCAATGAGATATTATGTCTGTTTGGAATCTATGGTGTTCATTTTTGAGTCCTTAAAGATAAGCTGCTAACGGGCGTAGGGCTAGATCTGCAGTGCCAGAGTAAATAATACCTTGAGTGTCCCTGCTCTGGGACCTCAGCCCAGTCAGTCTTTGTGGTGAATCCACCCAAAACCTCCAGACCCTTTTCTTCCCCATCCCAAGGAAACTGGTTAAGTGGGAGCCCAGGAAGCCAGTGAAGAAGCCTGATGGTGGTCGCGGGTTGTTTTTTTTTGTTTTTGTTTTTGTTTTTTTTTGTGTGTGTGTGTGTGTGTGTGTGTGTGTGTTGGTTGCTGTTTGGGGGTGGGGGTGCTGTAGAAAGGGTCCAGTCCTGGGAGAGTCCCACATCATTGTCAAATACAAGCTCTGCTTCATCTCTTCTTATCTTGACCACTCTGCCCCTGGGTCCTCTGCAGCTTAGGAGGTACCTGGCTCACAGAAAGTAGCTCAGTGATGGTGTCATCAACCGGCTACACAAGCTAGTACACCTACTCTCCACCGCCATACACCCTGCTAGCAGACAAGCACACACCCACTATTCTTAGGAAAGAATAGTAAAGATTGCTGGTGCAGTTGTGATTTTTTTGTTTTCCAAGAGTTGGGGGGAAAGGTGATTTTGTTGTTGTTGTTGTTGTTGTTTAAAGAACATTGAGCAAGCAGAAAAGGAATTGTGTGTCACTTAACCTTTCGGGATCTCAGCTTGTGCATCTGTGAAATGGGCTAATAAGCACCCTGACACCTGAGCCCTGAAAGACTCAGCTTGGGGGAACAGGCTAGGAAAGGGGGGCGGGCCTCAGTCACTAGGGCAGTGCTTTTTCATTGCCTTGATGAGGGCAATGCTTCCCCCCTAACATGTTTGCTTAGCCCTCAGTATTAGTCGCCCCCCCCCCCCCCGCCCTTCCTACATACTTTCTTTTGCTTCCTCTCCCCAAGGGGATTTCTAGCTGTAAATGTGAACATGGAAACGCAGACAGCTTTGCCCAGCTATTTCGGAAGGTGGATGGTGCAAGTCTGACCCGGATCTGGAGCTGAAGGGGACAAGGATCCCGCCTTTGGCAGCATCCCGGGGCAAGCCCTGCTGAGAACTGACTTGACTCCAGCTTTCTCGCAGTTCTGAGTCCCTCCGAGCCCCTCTGGGTCTCCAGGTCCCGGCTCCTACTGCGCCTGTCCCCGCCCTTGCTCTCCCGGCTCCGCCGCTCCCTGCGGCCCTTCTATCTGCCCGCTCTGCTGCAATCGGAGCCCGGGTGGCTCTGGACTCCCGTGTCCCGGTGGCATCTCCGCGTCCATTCGCGGCGGCAGGAAGCCGGGACAAGGACACCGCGCGACTCATCTGAGCACCTGAAACCCTAACTTCGGTTCGTGCAGCCCCTCCCTCCCAGGGGGCCGCGGCACAAGGCACCAGGTCCCTACGTCTGCGTTTCTGATCGCCAAGCACATGACCCTACAGGACCGACTGCTCGCCCGAGTGATGCCTCGAAGGAAGGACTGTCCAGGAATAGAAGCGAGGAGAGAAGCTTCTAGAATCAGACAAGAGCTCAGGAATCCTCCAGTCCCGCTGGGAAGAAAGGCGCCCTCGGACGCTCAGTCTCGAGCCGCGGAAGACAGAAGCCGCAGTCGCGCACCCTGTTCCCGGGTCCCCAAGCGCCCTGCACAGGGCAGGCTACACGCAGCCTCTAGGCGCGATCCTCTCTCTCCGGCAGAGGCCGGGGCTAACCCCTACAGGATGGCAGGCAGCTCTACCTGCAAAGGGACTTTTCCGTCTCTTCGGGCCACTCGTCCTCTCCCCAAAGGACGCTTTATCTCAGAACTTCCTTGCGCCCAGCCCAGTATGAGCAGACTCTCAGCCCCTGTGGCTGCAAGCCCACGGCCTGCGGCACCCTACCGGACCCAGGGAGCGCGCATCCCCGGGGTGCAGGCAGGGTATGGCCACACGCACCCGCACAGGCGGAGGGATATGCGGTGACTGCCCCCACCCCACATTTCCGGAAGTGGCCGAGGAAGTGCCAGCGAGTGAAATTAGCCTTTGGGACCTCTAAGAAGGGGAGCCTGCAAGGTTGTAGGCTATTCCTCCGGTATTCAAACTGACCCTACCTGGCAAAAGTTTTTCAGAAAAGTGTGATTTTTCAGCAAGCATAACCGTAGTCTGAGCTATTTTTTTTTAAAGACAAGGAAAGATGGTATTTATTTTTCTTTTTTAAATAAAGGCACAGAAAAGTTTCCAAATAGTCACAAATGAGTAACTGCTCAGCAGGCGTCCTTTAGTTTCTTTTTTTTTTCTCCTGGTTTTCCCCCCCCCCCCCCCCCCCCCGCACTGTTAGCATTCTCTCTGATCTGCAGGGAGCCTTCAATGTTTTTCTTATTCATTAGACAACTCAATGAAATGTTAAAATATTTATTTTTGAATAATCAGTAGGATTTCTTTCTTTCTTTCTTCCTTCCTTCCTTCCTTCCTTCCTTCCTTCCTTCCTTC
>CABHPQ010163275.1:22814-34839 GCA_902168405.1 Peromyscus aztecus | reverse complement strand
GAAGTCAGAGGAACCAGGACATAAGACACAGTGGTGCCTCGCCCTCTGTCCGGAGTTCATTTGCAGGGTGTTGCGGATCTGCTGACGGTAGAACCTTTATTTATCTCTTGGAGTTTGTTCAGAGGGTTTGGGTGGGGGAGTGGGTATCCTCTCTCACCTCCCCGCTTCACCTCACCTCTGCATCCTCCTGTTCCTGACACCACTGGTCAAAACGGTACTACTGATCACACATCCCAAAGGACTGACCAAGTGAGGATTTGAATCTTGAAAGGAGAAGACTAGCAGGGAGCACGGAGTTTGATGGGGTCCTGAAAGGAAAAGCCTGGGTAGAAGAAACCTGGTAGAAGTATCTGCAGGCTGGTTACTTCTCTGTGGCATGTCTGTCTCTCTAGGTGTGGGCGTGGTCTGGTCATGTCTTCATCCTTCCCTGTGAGGAGACACAGTAATGTTTCTTAGTGCCATGAAGTTGTTAGCGTTTGTGTCAGTTACTTCCTCAGGAAAATGCTTTCTTGCCTTCTTCTTTCAATACAGTTTTAAACTTGGGGACAGAGGACAAACAGAGAATCTCCACCCCCACCTCCCAGACTAAGGTACTTTGCAACCCTGTGCAGCATGCATGGCCAGAGCCAGCCCCTGGAGCCTTCATGTTGGGAGTCCACAGCCCTGGAGTGATCTCAGGGTGGGTGCCTGAGTGGGGCCACATTTGGGAAGAGAAATGCTTTTAATGAATCCCATAGCTCAAGGCAGAGTATCCAGGACGATTCCAAGGAAGCAGGAGTTGCTAACAGACCAAGTCTTTCTGTGCTTGTAGACTCTGGTCCTGCTTCCACTGGGTTAATGTTGATATAATACCCAGCACGTCCACCACCCTAACATCCCATCCCAGAGGTCCATGGTGCTCATGTACCACCCTACACCCCCACTCCCACCCCATGTGCATGTCGGTCTCCTGACTGTGCCCCACTCTGGCAGCTAGCTTTCTCCCTGTTCCTCCTTGACCCTCCTGTACAAAAAGCCTCCCTGAGGCCAAGTACTGATTTGGATACAGGAGTTACTCAGTTCTTCAGTCCATTAGAAGTGAGTGCTGTCCCATCCTAGCCTTGGCTGTTTCCCCTGAGCGAGAGGGTCTCCTCTCCTCCAGCCAATGCCCTGTGGGTCCTCTGTTAGAGGAGTCACAAGCAGTGGCATCCCAAACGATCTCTAAGAGGCAAGGCTCTGCCACACTTTCTAGGAACCTGGGTGATGCTACTGTGGTCCATCCTGGCCTAAACACCTCTCATTTTGACACAAATAGGAGAGGCTCCTTTCTGTCTTGTATCCTAGGACTCTCTGCTTTGGCTTCACCAGACAGCAAGTAAATACTTCGTCTTGAGAAAGGCCAATGCTCCTGTAACCAGGAATAAATTTCCCCCCTTCTCACAGAGAACCCCAGAAGCCAGGAGATAACTGATATGAGGAAGTAATCAGCAGGTGGGAGACTCAGAGGTACTCAGCTTATGTCCCTTCCAAGGGGAGCACCCAGTGACAGTTCCAGTAAGCTCCTAACGGGAGCTTGGGGTCCAGGGGCATTTCTGTGAGTGAACCAAGGTGACCTGTCCAGGTAGGTGACTGTCCTGCCTCTTCTCTGGCCTTTCCTCCATGTTCCTCATCCACATCAAGGGCCTCCACCCATCCTTTCAGGACAAGGGGGCCCTGACTATACAGCCCTTCCCTTTGGATAAAAGCTGTGGGATATTTGATTGGGGTTTTGTAGTTCCTTTTTTTTTTTTTTTTTTTTTGGTCGCTTATCTTAAGAATTTGAAAGTAACTAGGGAGCCTGGCTGTGGATGTAAAATGACTGAGAGGAAGAGTTAAGCAGAATTCTTAATTCTTCCAGTGACTTCTAAGCAGATGAGGCTAGCTTAAAGGTGGGAGTGAGAAAACCTCTCCATTAGTAAGGAAAATGGTCCAGAAATTCCCCCATGTGAACTGTGAACATGCTAAGGGAAGCATCCTCATGGCTGCTAATACCCTCATGCTTCCCCTGCCCTTTTGACAGAGGTCACTCCTCCTGTCTCTGGTGGATTCACCCCAGGGCATTGTGCATGTAATCAATGCAAGCTTTGTTATAAGTGGATAGTTGGGGTACCATTCCAGGTAATAGTAAAGGGGCAACTCCCAAAAGAGGCTTGTAAGTTTCTCCTGGTGCTCTGAGAGGCTACCCCATGCCTCCCATTTAGAAAGCAATCACTACAGGAAATGTTTTTAATATTAGGAGAGACTTTTTGTTTTTACTACAAATCATGGCTCTTCAATAATATTGCTTTTTATTAATATTTAGGGAGCATCCAAGTTTTAAAAGTATTTAAGTCTTTTGGTTGGAAAGACAGACATCTTCCTTAGCGTCCCGTTGGAATCCCTTGAGTAGACTGATGATGGCTGTCAGGAAGCTAAGCAGAGCAAACAGTTCCTGAGGAGTGAAGAGAACGTCGTGTTCTAGCTCCTGGAAAAGATGGCGAGGGCTCTAACTGGTGGGGTCTTTGGTTGGGGAGTCTCACATCCCTCCTCTCTTTCCCCTCCTCCCTCTTCCTTGGGTTCCTATCTAGTCCTGGCTCTCTAGGCTGTCTCTGGAATTAATGAATCCTTCATATCGTTTCTCAGCTTCCTTCAAACTACACTGAAGCTGAATTTGGGGCAATCCAAGCTCCCCCTCCCCAATAACACAAAAGCAAGTGGACAGTCGCTCTGCCAGTTTCTGCCTCTTCTGCCCGTTTCTTTTGTTTGTATCTTCAAACTTAAAGACTCAAGCACACGTTGGAAGGGTTCCCTTATGAGAGTAGAGTTCCAAACAGCACCAGTTAAACAAACAGAGGGTACAGTTAAACAGCACCCCCAAAGACACTCTGAAGCAGAGAACACTTCCGCAAGCAGAACTGAGGAATGTTCCTGTGCAGAGATCAGTTCCATTTGAGCAAGAGGCGAAGATGGGCTATGTGTCCTCATCTATCCTCCCGCCCCTTCCCTGCCGTTCTTGTCAGCTTGTAGGCTTATGAAACCTTCCGTTCTTCACAAATAAAAGCTAGTTTACCTCAAAGACTCTTGTTTCCATTTGGAAACCAATGACATGGCTTGAGAATGGATGACCCTCCCCATCCCTCCCTGCCTGGGCCTGGTGTGCTTGGGGCGTTCGATCTTAGCTTCTTCCTGGGTTGACTGCTCTGCAAAGGGACCAGGTCCCCAGGCCTGAAATGGGAAGGAAGGATTGGATGCAGCCTTCCCCCCTACTTAGCATGTAGGGAACAGCCTCTGTCTCTTCCAGCAGGGTCCTGTGAAGTTACCATAGCAACCAGCAACTCCAGGTACCACAAAAGACAATGGCTCCAAGCACTGAGGTATGGGAGAGAGCAGGGGTTCTGACTTGGTCAGAGCACCCAGAATTAGGCCCCAGACGCTAGGAGGGCAAAGAAGGAAGAGAAATAGAAATGGACGCATGAATGGGTTAAGCAGCTGCAGGGGCCTTGGGCGTCTGAGGAGCGAGAGGCCACTGAGGGGCAGGACAGATCATTTCTGTTCTCCTCACCACTTACCCCTTCCCAGTGCGCTCCACTTCTATTCCAAAACTCTCACCTTGAAGACTGACCCTTCGAGAGCAAAAAGCAAAGTATACCTTTAGACAACAGTGTTACCCTGAGCCTCAAGGACAGGTGAATGGGGTCTCTGAAGGAAAAAAAAAAAAAGAGGGTCTTCTGGTTTTGATTTTTAAAGAGGAGTATCCTAGTAAGATTAAAAAAAAAGATTTAAAAAACATTTTTAAAAGAAAACCTATGCTATTTAAATTGGAGCCCAGTTGTAACTTGGTAAAGGCAAGCTTCTGTACCTTTGTTATAATTAATTGTATACCTGTGTATGTAAATATAAGGCATTCCTATTTTGCAGTTCAGAACAAAAAAAACTATTTGTAATATAGAATAAAGTTTATTAAAAAATAATAAAAATGCAGTTTGAGATTTGGAGTCTTTATGTGACTATCTGGGTACGGGGGTTCATAAGTAGGCAGTGACCTCTACCATGATGATGCGTGGCACCTCCTCTCTCCAGACACATGAGATCTAATCGTCAGAGAGTAGCCCCTCTACCTAAGGTTTTGTTCTCATTTAAGGCAGCTGCATGGGGTGGTGCCTCTGCATGTTCGGGCGAGCAAGTTCACTCCCACGATGTTGACAACGTTTTGTCAGGGGCCTCAGCCAGCCCCTGAATCCATCTTAACAGCCCTCCAGCCCTCACCCTAACCATCAGAGTCTCTTTGCAAAATGCAACAAGCTTTGCTATTCTGCTCTAACTCATCCTGGCAAGCCACATGCTAGTCTCTCCAGCCTGTAAGGCTGGGCCCCTACTGGCCAGTGTAGATTTACTCACCAGGGAGGTAGCCTCAGCCATGGTGAGTGGTGAGGCCACCGGGCCTTAGGAAGGGGCTTGGAGGAAGTGGCCATGGCTGTGCCTATGGCTTGACCTCTTAGCCTTCCACCTCCAGAGAGACATACTGGAACAAACTACTAAGGAAGATCAATGAGGCTGGGGGCGGTGGGGGGGGGGACAACCTCTAACAGACACAGTCAGCCAACACAAGCAAGTGACACACACACACCTCAGCAGTGACTTTGTGCCTGGAAGGAGACACGGCAGTGGCCTCAAGGCCTGGGGACTGGTTGCTCCGACTCAACCAACAAAGTAGCTGGTGACCAGCAAGAACGTTCTCTTCTTAGTAAACGTGGAGGCAGGGTAGGAAGAATAGGTTGAGATGCTCCGCTCCACCCTATCCCGGTCGCATCCCCAGCAGATTTTATCGGTGTAATCTCAAGTTGCACCAGCCCCAACCACCATGACCTTGAGCAGACAGACCACTTCTTGGTTTATCTGTTTCCTTATTCAAAGTGAGGCTTGTTCTAACTATGCCATGAAGCCCAGAAAGGTTTTTTAGTCTGATTTAGATAACTGATTGAAAAGAGACCTGATGTTCTACAAAAGGCCATGCCAACACACGTGGTCTTATTAGTCATAGAAACAACCCTGTACAAACACAAGTGCATCCATCCTGCAGCCCCAGTGACATTTAGAGTGGCTGCCTTAGTTACTCATTGGAAAACAAAACAGAAAAACAGTCAATATATCACACCTTATAAACAAATACCGTCACTAAACTGGGGCTCTTAAAGGCGGTAGCCATTACTCAGTTGAATTTACCCTGACTTAGCTCAGTGACTGGCTTAGGAGATACTGTGGATGAATTGAAGGAGGGAAAAAAACTGTACACAAAAGCAATCAACCACTGAGTTGGTCCCTGAACTGTCTTCCCACTGTGGGGGGGCGGTCATCATTTTCCTCCATGGACTACATGTCCCATGAATACCTCATCTTCAGGATGAGAACAGCAGCTGAGTGCTGTCTCTTCCAAGTAGAGAACAGGTAATATAATCAAATTAGCAGAGTTGCTCCTGGCCTAGCAGAGGGAATGGAGGCCTGGGAGGGTCATTTTAGCACCTTGTACCTCCTCTAAACCCATCTGATGTTTGTTTCAGAAAAACACTTGCCTTGAATATGGAGGCAGAAACTGTAGGGCTGCTGAGGGAACCCACTACAACTAAGGACACATGTATGATTTTGGAGTCATTCCTAGAGACAACTGGAAGTTTATATTACTGGACCATAATTTCTACTTTCCCTCTCTGGGTGAGCAATACAACATCCCACTTCAATAAAGTGCATCTGGCCTACAACTTGCTTCCAAGCAGTGAACTATGAGAGCTGAATGATATAAACACCTGCAGTTTAGATTTTAACATTCTCTTTCATCTCTTTTGGGTCGGTCTCTCTCTCTCTCTCTCTCTCTCTCTCTCTCTCTCTCTCCTTCCCTCCCTCCTTGCCACCCTCCCCCCTTCTTTGACAGGCTCTCACTTCTTAGTCCAGGCTGGCCTCAGGCTCATTACCTTCCCGCCTCTGCCTCCTGAGTGCTGAGATTTCAGGTGCTTGGCTTGGTTCAAGTCTATTAAAAATATAACACTGACTATTTGCTTGTGAGATGAGTCCATTTTTTTTGATGCTCCTAATTTTCCTGAGCGGGGCCTGGGGCAGATTAGAACTGAAGGGAAAAACTAGAGAATGAAGGAGTGGAGAAGGACAACTGACCAGGGAGAAGGGAGACTTATCAGGAAAGGATGAACCCACCCAGCGTTGTAAAAAATAACCTACAGTTTTCTGGCATTTTGATTCTGATCCACAGTCGGAAGTGGGGGAAGCAGATGACTCATACTCTTTGCCTTCTTGTCCCAGGCACTTCAGGAGCCATGGATTAATCGTCACATCTAAGAATCACACCAAGCACAATTGGTCCCTCAAATGACACAGAAATGACATCAAGAAACCCCAGTCACAAGATACATGTCTCCTAAGGGGAAAGGTCTCAAGTTTTGGGGGAACACACAGTTTGTCAAGATGGACAAGAACGAGCTTAACAAGATACAGGCAAATGAGGCCAAGGTCAAGAGTGCATGTGCCAAGGACATTAAGTCCTCACCTCGTAAAACACAGAGGTAGAGCCCAAGATCCAAAAGGGTGTCAACCACAAGCTCCATCAACTTGACTGCCTCAGCCACTCCAAGCCTATGAAGCATGCTCATGCTCACATTGACACAGATCACAGTGTCCTGTCCAAAGCTGTCTTCTGTGGGTCAGACCAAGGCTCCATCAGAGGCTCCCAAAGGTGTCCAGGCCTCCATGAAGGTCCATAGAAAAGGCCTCTGACAATATAAGGACAAATGGACTAGTGTGATGATGTGACTCCCCTGCCCCCAGTGGCCTTCTGCAGGTGATTAGTGTCCTGAAACTGAATCGCAAGCATAGACAAAAGGAATAGAGTTCCTATTTTCAACCTACACCCTTCTCAACATGATAGTTGCCTCTCCAGGCTCTTGCTGAAAGTGTGACACCTAAAAAGATGCTGCCTAGTTTTAGGAAAGGCCTGATAGTCCTTCTAAGACACTAGAGAGGAAGAATACATCCTTTTCCCCCCAACTCTTCACAGGCATACACTGATAAGGATCTTCCCACCCATTCCACAGAGGAGCCACAGCCTGGGCTGTTCTCTAATCATTCCCACTACACCACCCCAAACTCCACTAAGTCACTAGGAAGGTGCCCAACCCCTGCACTAGGAATATATCTTTCATCGTAGTACACACCCTGTTTCCCCAAACCGAATAACCTCAGATATGCTTGAGCGGCCCTTACCTGCCAAATCACACTTTTCATTCCCTTTCCCACTTCTGCTTGTCTTCTGCTCTTTGTGCCCCATGAACAACACAAATGTAAGATGTCACCACTGCCACCACAAAGCTACATTCACAGCTCATCCATGCATGGACCTCCAGGATCAATTCCCGATTCTCCCTTGTGCCCTGATCATACATGCTGCCTACCGAGTAAAGAATACAACCGTGGCCTGGCTCAAATATACCCTGTACTGACCAGATCTTTCTAGAACAAGTTCCTAACAACCTGTAACCCTCAGTTTTTGCTTTGATTTTTTTTGTCTGTCAGGATGAGAACAATGGCTTCTTTCTTGTAGGATTGTTGCAAATGAGATAATGATTAGAGTACTTAGCACAGGTCCCTGACACCTTGTAACTTGGTGGCAGCTTCTTCTGCTCTGGACAACACACTCGTGAAGAACCTTGCATGCTCTCCCCTCCAGCCCTAGTTCATAGGATAGCACTTGGCATGTAGTAGTTGCCTTGAAAATGTGCCTTAAATGAACAAATAAAATTAAGCAGCAGTAAAATTTTTCAACGTACAATCTTACAATTTAGCTATACGTCAGCTTCTCAGTGGACTTTGGAAATGATAACTAAAGATTATAAGTACCTGAGTTCCCAAGCCAGCACCTGACACAAGGACTTGTGAGCAGGTGGTCCTGAGGGAGGGAAGTGGGGAATAGGGAAGTAAAGACAAGCCAATCCAAACTGTCTCTCTACCACAGGCAGCAGGGACTTCACTCCTCTGGATCTGTAGAATGACCCTTGGGGTGGCTCTCATTCTCATTGCCTAAAGACTGCCCAATGGCTATTTATTCATCCCTACCTCTAAGTGAGCATGTTGGAATGGCTAAGTGGCTTCCCTGGGGACTCTATCAACTGAAGCAGAGGAGCCAAAGGACAGAAGGGAGATATGGCTTCCTTAAACAGATGTTGCCAGGCTACAGATGAATGTCACCTGGCTAGTGTGAGGACAGCTGGGATAGAAAGGTAGGTTGATGGGATATGCGGTGGAGCAAAGAGTGTCTGCCAACACAAGATATAATCCTTTAAACCCCTTAATTCATTCTATAAAAGCAATATTAGAGTCATTTCAAATGATATTTTTTGGTAAGAGTCCCCAAATTTCTTCTGCTTACTCATTTTTCCATTGTTCCTTTTGTTCTCCTGAACTCTTTACTAGTTCTTCAAGAACTTTATATAATAAATTTGGGTCATATTCATCTTCCTACCCCGACTCAGCCCCTCTTCTCAACCCTCCCAACTTTGTATCCTCTTTTTCTGAACCCAGCAAGTACAGTTTGTGCTGCCACGTGTCTTAGGTGTCTGGCCATCCACTGAAATGTGGTTGAACCACAAAGCAGATACCTTTAAAGAAAACTCTTCCTTCTCCTAGCAGCTATCAGTTGCCAATAGTTCCTTAGTATGGGTGGAACTCCATGTCTAACCTCCCTTCTCCATGTTGGAATTATATCTGGTGTGAGGTTAGGTAAGTTTTGTGGGGTTTTTTTCTTCATTATTTCTATCTCCATCTACAGTCATTGTTTTTCCCCTCATTTCCATAATGAATTAAGGTATTTTTTAAAGAAAAAAATTAATGTTTATCTTTCTTTGCAAACTTCATACCCACACTCCCCTCCAACTTCTCCCAGACCCCTGCCCATAAACTAACTATCTATCTCTCTCTCTCTCTCTCTCTCTCTCTCTCTCTCTCTCTCTCTCTCTCTCTCTCTCTCTTCCTAACTTCATATCCTCTTCTTTTGTCTTACAACCCACTCAGTCTATAGGGCCATCCCCTGGAGCATGGACCACATCCCTAAAGAAAACTGACACCCCTTCCCCAACAACCATCAACCCATCAACTGCCAATAGCTCTCATCTCTGAACTGGGTCTCATGAGCCCCTCTCGTCCATTCTGGAATGTTGACTACCTTGAGCTCGTACAGGCAGCCACAGCTGCTTGTGAGTTCATGAGTGCAATGATCCTGAAATGTCAAAAAGATGCTCTTTTGCAGCGCTCCTCTCCAGTCTCTGGCTGTTACTATCTTCCTGCCCCGTTCTCACGATGCTTCCTGAGCATTTGGGGGAGGCAATGATATAGATGTCCCATTTGGGGCTGAGCACCATAGTCAGTGATTCTCTCTTCTTTGACGAGTTGTGATCTTCTGTGTTAACCACCACCCACTGCAATAAGAAGCTTCTCTGGTGAGGGGTGAGGGCTGCACTATTCTATGAGTATAAGGGTAAGTATTTAGAAGGCAGTAGTAATGCTGAGTCTGTTTATCAAAGTAATAGTAGTAAGTTCTCCCCTAGGATATATGACCTCTCTAGCTATGGGTTCACGGCCAGGTTTATAGTATCAGGTCTGAGTTTCTTGTCTGTGGAGCATGCCCTAAGTACAATCACAAAATGGTTTTAACTATGACATTTATGGTGCTATTTCACCAGTAGGCACACCTTGCTTAGCATGCTGATCATAAGACCACTGACCACAGTTCTTCCCAAGCAGCCTTTCTAGCTCTACCCTCAAGAGTTAACATTATATGTTGACTCCCTCCTCCCCCAGAGGATGAACAGGACCCCAGGAGGCCCACAACCATACATTCCAATCATCTAGTAGTTGGTCTTAGGATCCAGTCTTGGAAGACTAAAACAGAAGGACTACCACAAGTTCAAGAGTAGTTTGGGTCACATAGAGTTCAAGTCTAACCTGGGCTACATAGTGAAACCTTGTCTCAAATCCAAACCAAAACAAACAAGCAAAAGTTAGGAAGGTCCAATATGCATGAAAATATCTCATATCAATTGTTCATCAAAAGTACAATGTTAAATACATCAGCTTGGGTTTCTAGCTTTCTACCATCTACATTCACTATTCATGAGTCATTTAACCTCATCCTGGAGTACTGCTGTAGGACCAGCACACATCTCTCCATCTGCTTGGCTTAGATGGATCTAGGGCCAAAGGAAATCAAGGCTACATTATTGCCTGTAGGGCTACCAAGCTCCCTTGGTCTGTCAGGATCCTGACTGATACTGTAGCAGTCGCCTCTCTATCAACCACAACTGGATGCTGAAAGGGTCCTAGCTGGACAAGCAATCTCCCTCCTCAGCACACTTTCTTGCAAGGAAGAAATGCGTACAGCGTACTAATGGAGGATAATTGTCCATCCCTAGGAGAAGATTAACCTTTTCCTATTGTGCCTTGGTGCCTTCTATCATCCATAACCTCCTGTGGACTATTGCTCAGATTAAACAAACAAACAACAAAAACCTTCCAGGGATTCACACACACTGAATTTGTATTATAGTCAAGTTTTTCCGGGAACTCTAGTTTAACACAATCTTGCCATTTTCTTTCCAACAGCCCAGATAGGCCCCATGGCCTGCTTTTCCTTTATTCCATCCCTTCCTGAGTATTGTTTTTTACACTACAGGAGCCTGCCTTACATGCCAGTCTAAATCATTCACACTCATCAGAGCCTTTTCTACCTCATAAAGATCATGTCCCACCAGAGGGCTCAGCAAAATGCTAACATCCTACACCAGTCCTGATATTTCTGCTGAATTAACTTCCTTCTTAACTCTCCTATGAACTCAACCCTACCTGACCTCAAGGACTGGGCATCAAATGCCACATCTCTCATGTCCCATTCCCTCAGTACTGCCTCTCCTTCCTCTATTGTCTTCCAGTCCCTAATATTCATGGGGATTTCAGCCAAGCGTCCCTAATGGCTCGTGGGGGACAGTCCACAGGAGGCTTGCTTTCCTTGTGTTGCCTCAGATGGTGTGGTCTTTCTCTCAAGGAAGAATGAGTTGTTCTGTTGTTGGGTCTCTCCTCTTTCACTGCTCTCACCTGCCCCCATCTCTCAAACCTTCACAAGCAAGGACGCGAGTGCTCTTTCACTCCTTACTTGATGTTTCTCCCAAGTCAAGCATTTCAGAAGCAAATTGCTTCCTGATTATCACAGTCTTCTGTACTGAGCCGTTATTAAAGCCCCCATTTCCATGCCAAATCATAGACTTTCCCTCCTCTGCAGTACAGGTTAGTCCTGAGTGAACGCTATCTCCTATCACTTCTGCCTTGCTTTCTCACACATCATTGTCCTGTTCTTTCATAGTTCTAACTCTCTGGGTCCTAGAAAGGGATCTGGTGAATAGACCAAATTAGCACTCTCTTTCCCTTTCCCTTTCCTGGGAAAGAAATGGCAAACCAGCACATCTCATCTTCTGCCTTTCCCACTTTCCCTGCCACATCCAAGGCGAATGCAGAAGATAACAACTGTTGACCTTTTCCATTGTAGCTCCTCCATTATGAGTGCAGGTTCCTTCTAAGAAGATGGCTCAGCTTCAGTTGTTTATCATATCACTCTCAGAAGGAGTCTTGCAATTGCCACCATAGCTTCTTTGCCAAAATGTCCCATGTGTGCTATTTGTAGGGATTATATCTTCTACTCCTTCAGTCATTTGGGGGGGGCATCCCAGTGATAGACCCCATGTATTAAAAGGAACCCAGAAACTCATAGAATTACCCCAGGGATGCATCACCCTCAAACCATGCAATCTCGGTTATACATCTCATCTCCCATAGTAGCACCCAAACAAGTGCTCTTCCAAGACTCATTATGGTTCTGTCAGTCTCTGTCCAGGCACCTACTGCTCTGTGACTTTTCCTAGGAAGTTTTCCTATTTGAGAGAGAGAGAGAGAGAGAGAGAGAGAGAGAGAGAGAGAGAGAGAG
>CABHPQ010163275.1:0-19592 GCA_902168405.1 Peromyscus aztecus | reverse complement strand
ACACACACACACACACACACACACACACACACACACACACACACACACACTTGAAGATAGGATCTCACTAAGTTACCCAGGGTGACCTCAAACTTACTCTGTATCAGATGAAGCCCTCAAGCCTGTGATTCTTCTCCCTAAGCCTCCCAAGCAGCTGGGATTACAAGCCCAAGTCACCAGATCCTACAAGGGTGATTATTTCCACTGATGTACTATTCAAAACTGTCTTGTTGGGGCCTCTTTTTCATCCTGGTCATGACAGAGGCAACTGCTGAGGCCAGGGGAAGGTGGACATATTGATAGTCACCCACCAAAATGGTGTCCTACCATGTGTGTTATTCCAAGACAGAAAGGGACTAGTGCCAGCAGACTAAGCAAGTAGTCTCCCTTGGGCTGTGAGGGCCTCTGAGGCCCAGGCATTTGCTCCCTGGTAAGAGGCTGGTGAAGACCATTTTCTAATGCAGCAGCCTGGAGGCACAGTCATGACAATGAAAAGGACAAATGGCTTCAAGCCACACTCTTGCCCCATCCACAGAGACCCCCATGTTGTCTTTGCTACATGCTAGCACCCTATGGAATGTGGCTGACTGCACGGAACGCCACAGAAACCCACAGAATGCCTTCCATCTGTTTGGTCCTGCAGCTCTGCTTGCCTCCTGGTCTCAACTTCTTGGCAGCTCACTCTGACACAGCCCCACAGAATCCCTGACACTGAGGTCCAGCTGCCAGGGACCATGCCAATCCTCTCACCATATCCCCACAGAGGCCTCTCATTACTGGCACCCATATGGGCCTTCCCGGGGGTCCTTGAGCAAGAGCTGAGGCCAGGCTGCAGGAAAGAGCAGGCTCCAGTGAATTATGGGGCTGTAATTCCATCAAGGGCTTCTGAAGAGATCGTAAACTCGAGTCCCAAGTCTCCCCAGCCCCCCACCGGCCCCTCTCTCTTTAGAATGATTTACAAGTCTATAATTCTGAGGCAGGATTGCCTCTTAGTTCACATAATCCAAATATTTAAGTAAAACAGCATCAGGCTTTCTCTTGGCTTCCAGTTCCTCCCTCAGAACTAACAGGCTACAACAGTGTCCTCTAGTGCCGAGCCCCAGGGGAGCACCCTTCTGTTTTGAGAAAGAAGGGTGACCTTTGTCTTGAGATGATATGTGGAAACTTGAGTTCCTCCTGAAACCAAGTAGCCATGACAGACTTCCCTGGGAACTCAGGGACATACACAAAGTCTTGATTTCTGTGGCTCTGGGTCACTCAGTTGATAAGCATTAGTTGGGCCTCCACATGTGTGAGCTGCATGACAAGATCTAGGTCCTCTCTGCTGCCATGTATCTGTCCTTCACATCTCAAATGCTGAAGACTGTGTGTGAACACTTTCACCCTTGGCACAGCACTTCCTGGCCCAACATACTACCCTCCAGTCAATGGAATGACTATAGCATCTGTGAGCACTACATATTTATGTCTATAATCTGTCTCTCCTGTTAGAATAGAAGCTTCCTGAAGGCTGGACCAGGTCTGGTTGAGCTCTGGGCATGGTTCCAAGCAGTGCTGTTTATTGAGTAAAATAGGAACGCAGAAAGGAGCAAATGAATGATCACATAAGGCAACTCGAGGGACCAGAACATGATAGATCTACTACAGCAAAGTCCCCAACAGATGATAGAGATGGGGCTTGCCTGGGAGAATCCCAGTCTTGAGGCCAGACATCTCCCTGCCATCTTTCCCTTATGGTAATCTGTACTCCATATCCTTCATGGGAATTGTGGCGGCAATATCCCATCATTAATTCCAAGGGGCTTCTGTCCTTGAGAGAGACAATGTTTCCAGCTATGCAGAGTCCTGGCTTCCCTCTCCAGCCTGGAGCCCACCTGGCATCCAGTACCCTCCTTCCCTCCTGCCCCGCCTTCCTGACTTCTGTCTGTGCCTGGATTTTCCCTTTAAGATCTGTTCATATTCTCATCAGTGGTGGCTGGTAACTATGGAAACTACAATTAGGTGGCAGCAGCCTCTGACTTATCTGAGACCCAGCTCAAGTTCTTCCATATGTTCTAGGATGCAACCTTTGGGAGTCTGAGATGATGTTCCTAAAAGCAGCAGTAATGAAGGACCAGATTCTCCTTTTCAAAATTTCTAATTCATCACAATCCAATATTTTTGTTACATACAATGAAAACAAATTAGGAATGAAATGGAAAGAAATAAATACACAACGTACACGCTCCAATTTTTATAATAGTACATTCAATAGGCAAAAGATTACTCCCTCAACAGCAATGAGTCTCAAATGCTGACTCTCCATTTCAGTATTATATCATCATGGGTGAGCACAGGTTTGTAGATAGGCTCCAGTCCATGGACCATTCTCTAAATAGCTCTGGCCTGTAGCCCCTGGGGGATAGCCTCAAGTACTATTCAGTCTTCATGCAAATCCAGATGCATTACTAGCCAATCCTTCTGACCTTGTGTAACTTGAACCTCTCCCCGATATGCATTGAGATGGAGGATGAGGCTTTCTCAGAAGCAACTGACAACCCACTGAAAGATCTGTGCTTAACATTGAACAAATACGTGCAAAGCATCTCTTCTACAGGGTCCTCATCATACCTGGAGGTGCTCCCCAACATCCAGGTATCTACACAGGACATAGTGGAATAGACTAGGTGTCACCCAGAGGGATTTCATAGAGTCTGTGCTTCCTTCCAATTTACCCACTCCTGCCTGTAGGCGTTCTAGACTGCCTGCCTACATGAGCCAGTGGATTGCCATCATTTATTTTCTACCTGACACACTTTTTAAAATCAAGGCATATATTATAGACAATAAAGTGAATAAGTATTAAGAGAACGGCTATAAGTCTATATATGTATACAACCCAGATCACGATATAGAATACCTCAATCATCCCAGAAAGTTCTCCCATGCCCCTTCCTGTATAAAGGGTCCTTCATCTGAAGTTTCAGCCAACTGTGGACTGAAAATATTCTTTTTAAATGTCCACACTGAACATGTCTACCACTTATTTTTCTTGTTATTGCTCCATAAATAATACAGTTTGTCAGCTTTTTACATCATATTAGAAACCTTTAAATAACCTAGATATGATGTAAGCATATGGAAAAGTACCTGTCAGATGTGCACACACACTATGCCGATTTTAGAAGGGAACTTGAGTATCCAGATATTGGTATGAGATGTTCCTGGAACATATGAGCCTTTTGAGCATCAAGGCATGTCTAAACAACTGTTTCACAGAGACCTCTAAATCAGCATATAGAATACATCCAACACCTCCCCAAAAATGAACCCCCCAAGTTCCTCCATGCCCCCCCCAAGTAAATACTACTGCACACACATAACCTCGAGGTAATTACTATTCTGAGTTCTACCATCACTGATTGGTTTTGCACACACTTCACTTAGAGGAGTTGAACTCTAGTCCATTCCTTTTTTCCCTCTGTAGACATCTGTGACTTCCTCCAGGCTATGGCCTGGTATCTTTCCACTCTTCTTGCTGCATTTATGTTCTATTGCTGCCACAACTGCTCCTGTCCAGCCCTTTTTGTGCAAGCCTAATTCATTTCCCTCAGGTAAATACCTGAGAGCGAGACGGTCAGTCACCAAGTAGCCAAATGTTTAGGTTTTCAAACAGACCTGTAACTGTTTCCCAACATAATTGAACAACCAACCTCGTGTGTGAGACTTGAGGTTGCTCACAGGCTTTCTAACACTTTATTGCAGTAGTCTTTCAAGTTAACCACTCTTGTGGATGCATGGTGACACCTCATTATGGTTTAACTTTACATTATTCTGATGAAGAATGATGTTAGAGACCTCTTCATTAGATGATCTTTCATCTGGACATTTCTCCTGTAGAGTACTATAACTCTTCAGCCCTTAAAATAATTGGATTTTTTATCAGATACACTATTAACATCTTCCAGTCTGTGGCTTGACTAATCTTTTACATCCTTAAAAAAAATTTACTTTTATTTTATGTGTATGAGTGATTTGCCTGCATACATGTAAGTGCACTTCATGAGTGTCTTGTGGCCATGGAGGTCAGAAGAGAGTCAGATGCCCTGGAACTGGAGTTGCCACCACACAGGTTCCAGGAACCAAACCTGGGTTTTCTGGAAGAGCAACAAGTACTCTGAACCACTGAGCCATCCCTCTAGCTCCTGAAGTTTACATTCTAAATGATGGCTTCTAATAGGAAGCCAGCTCTGGTTACAATGTATGTAGCCCAATGGGTTGTATTGTCCCTTTATGAGTAGTAGTTTTGAGTATGGCCTAGGAAATGGCTGCCTGTCTTCAAGGTCACGATGATATTCTTGTTTCCTTTTAGGTTTTTCTTTTAATCTTTCACGTATCTATGATCCACCTAAAACTGTTTAGTGAGAGATAGAGAACTCAGCTCCTTTTCTCTCCATATAGATGTTCATTTTTCCAGTTTCTCTTCCTGAAAAGATCATCCTTCCCCCAATGGAACTGCAGCAGAGTTTTGGTGTAAATCTCATGACCGTGCGGGTGTGAATCCATTTCCAGATCATCTTCCCTTTTCCCTAACACCTAAGTCTTCATCTGGTAGCCCTATAATAACAATGAAAATCTTTTCTGTAATTTCTTTTACCAGCATTTTTTAGTAGCCAATGTAGAGGTCTTGCGATTTCATTGGATTTATTCTTAGCTATCTGACATTTCTGATGTTATTATCAGTAGACTTTACCACGATTTAAAAAAGAACACATAATATAAAACTTAATATAATAATAAAACATAATATAAAATCTGTTGTTTTTCTTAATTTTATTTTGTATGTATGGGTGCTTTGCCTGCATGTATATCTGCGCACTCTATGCATTCCAAGTGCGGGTAGAGGTCAGGAGGAGGGGTTAGGTCCCTTGGTATTGGAGGGACAAGGGAACTTGTGAACCGCCACATGAGTTTTAAGAACCAAACCTAGGTCTTCTGGAACCCCTGAGCCATCACAATAGGCCTTTCTCTCATCTCTGTTTAAGTGTACACTATGATAGTGTTAACTGTATGTATATTGTCATATAATAGACATTTTTCATTTTGCAAAACTAAAACTCTACCCACATATAACAATAGCTCTCCATTTCCGGATGCACTCACTCCTGGTAACCAGTTTCTAATTCCTGTTTCTTTGGATTTGACTACTTCAGATACCTGATGCATGTCAACCCAGGAGGAAGTGCCTTTTGGTAACTGGTTCATTTCAGTAAGCACACTGACCTTAAGTTTATCCATGCTGTGTCACAAAACAGAATTCCCTTCTTTTGAAGACTAATTAATGTGTATGTGTGCACATGTGTGTGCATGCACCATGTATGTGTATGTGCATGCATGTGTGTGTGTGCGTGCATGTATGTGGGTATCAGTGATCTTTAAATTTTACCTTGATTCTTCTTTTTGGCTATTGTAAATAATGCTACAACAAATGTGCCAATATCTGTTTGATATCCTATGCTCAAATTTTTTCTCTTTTTTATTATGTTTGTTCTTTGACAATTTCATACAGGGATATAATGCATTCTGACTCTCACCTCTGGTAATCCCCACTCCTCACTACAATTCCTTTTCCCACACCCGTGGCTCTTTGTTTAGTTTGGTAAACCACAGAACCTTACCAAGTCTTTCTGTGTGACCACAGGTTTGAAACTATCCATTGGATAGTTTCTTCCTGGGGAGATCACCAGTGGGCATGAAACTAAGGACAGTGAGCCTCTGTCTCTTAGGCTATCAGTAACAAATAGTTCAGCAGGAGGAGTAGAGCCTTTGCGCCCTCCCCATCTGTGACAGACTGTTGACAGGGCCAGTCTGGTACAGGCCCAGTGCTGGTAGCTGTAGCTGCTGAGGAGTTCGTAACTACAATGACTCTGCCGTGCTTAGAAGAGGACGTTTCAGAGCCCTTCTGCCTCTCCTTCCAGATCTTGCATTCGTTATACTCCCTCTGTCTGATGTTCCTGGAGCCTTAGATGGGAAGCTATTAAGGTCTCATTTAGGACTGAGCATTTAACTATCACTTATTTGGGAACAAGAATGCAGAGATCCATGACACCTTGAGCAGCCAGGAGTTTCTGCATTCACTGTTCCTACAAATAGAGGCCTTACTGACTAAGTCTGGGAGTAAAATTTATCTAAATATAGATATTCAGAAGACATTTTGACACTGTGTCAATTTAGCTAAATAAGAGTAGAAAGTTCCCGCTAGGCCCTTTGAGTTCCCAAACACCTGCTTTTGACTCCGTTCCAGCACTGACATGGATTCCCTCCTGTGGAGAAGGCCTCAGATCTGTTCAGTTTGGTTACCCCCATAACAGTCCCACAACTATTGTACACATAGACGAATCCTGCCATCAGGCTGGTATGAGAGTTTGTAAGGCTCGTTGCTGGGTAAGGGCATGAGAGAATGGATGCCTAGGGGAAAGGGAAGAAAGAAAACAAAGTAAAATGAAGGCTAAGAAGGGGAAAGTAGAGGTGGAAAAGGTTTAGGCAGGGCAGGGAGGGGGCATGAGGGAGATGGGTGAGCAGGGAAAGAGGGTCAATAAAAAAGATGCATGAAAAAGACATATGGAAAGCATCCATCTTATTACCCAATTAAAATATAGAATTAAAAAAGAAAAGGAATACTCTGTGGCTGAACACTACTACTCCAACAGGCCTGGTTATTCAATAAAAATGACAGTACCACATGTGGAACACTTCTGTATGAGTTGTTGATCAAGGAGGCCCCAGAAGCCTTGAAAACAACACTGGTTCTTGATACACCTCTTGGTGGCCCGTCAGAAGATGTGGTAGCCTTGCATGCAAGACAGAGAAATCAAGCTGGAGCTGAACTGGAGCCTACCTGCTGCCTAGCTGTCATTGTGCCAGAAGGTGCTACATAGACTGCTGGGAGAGAAAACACCAATGATCTTACCTAGCTGTGAACAATATGAACTACAGTATTAGTTCTTTTGGAAAAAAATTATATATATATATATATATAATTCAGAAATTGGATTCTTGGTTCTTATAGTAATTCTGTTGTAAAACTTTTTTGAGGAAATTCCATATCATTGTTTTGTTTTTCTTTCAGCAGCACCACTATAGACTCCATATAAACAGCGTTTTAAACATCTCATTGTCCAGTTGTTTGTATCTATAAATACAACTGGTATTTTATGTCTTAACTTTGTCTGCATTGGTATTTGCTACATTTAGTTATTTTAAGAGATTACGGATACTGTCGAGTTGTTTATAAATACAACTTTGATATCTGTAAAAGGTGATAGTGTTTTGCTGTTTATATCCAATGTCTACATGTTTTATTTCTTTTTGTCACCTTATGAAAATTGCAAGGAACTTCAGTGTGGTTGAACAGAAGGGCCATGCTACATCTCTTTTTTTCTCTTTCATGTTTAAAAAGCCTTCTACCTCATGGGCTGGGCTAGGAGGGTATCTGGCCTCAACTGAAAGCTGAAATTCTTGGTGCTTATTTTCTCAGCTTCCTTTGCAGCTGGGGCATTGATTTAGTCACAGTCCCCATGGGAAACAGAAGTCATGCCCAGATAGGATCTGAGCAGATTTAGTGAAGGGATATGTATAATGATGTGGGTGGGGTTACAGAAACCAATAAACAATGCTGAAGCATTCAGAGATTACCAACACCATTTCCATGCTCAGATCTAGAGAGAGTAAGAGAAGGAACACTTCCTTGGTATGGTGACTCTGGATCCCAGGAAAAGGACCACTCATGGGAAGCTGATGTGTTGGGGAAATAGAGTTCCTCTGCTACTCCTGCACTGATGTAAATAGGATGTAAGTGAAGCAGAAATAGCCTGGCTTCTTTCTCTCCTCACTCTCTTGTCTCCTGTTAGGACCTTCATTGTACTAACCAATGAGAACCAGAGGAAAAGAGAACCTGGGGGGAGTGGTCCTTGGTTACACTGGCTCTGGCACACTAAAACTGGAAAAGGATGGAGCAATGAGTGAGGGCAAGAAGATGGAAGAAACTGACTGGTGTAGACAGGATCATGTGGCCTAGACTTAGCCAATCGGACACATACTTTCAAGACCTTCAATCAGAATCCAGCGGCATAGAGAAGCTAGGATGGTGCAGAACTTGCTCACAGCGAAAGGGACAGCAGAGTCTAGGATGGAAGCTGCCGGTGTTGCTGGGGAAAGTGAAGCATGAGTCATCTGCAAACTACCCAATATCTAGCTGACAAGGTTCTTTTTAAAGAAGACAGAAGTGAATTAAGCTCAATCATAGCTAAGAACTTGATTTAAACAGTCTCTAATTGAGAAAGCTTATTTCCATAGCAAAAATATTTTGAAACAACATACTCCATGACCAAATTCAGCCAACGTTTACAGACTACCTAACATCATCCGAAACAAGGATGCACCCAACAAGAATTAGAAGCTGTGACTCACAGATAGTTAAGGCCCTAGGGTCATATGAAATATCTTTAGCAAGGATTTTACATAAGTATGTTTTGAGGATGACTGGTTAATTTACTAATAAATACATTTTTAATGGTGAAACAATCATATACATTACATTATAGGGTTGAATGAAAACAAGTGCCTGACTTCCTGAAACAAACCTTAAAACTTCAAATATGTTTCAGAATTAGAGTTGGTCACAACTTAACACATAGAACTTTAAGGAAAATCACACCAGCAACATCTCTTGTGGGGATCTCTCTAGAACATCAGATCACTTGGGATTGGGGGAAGATGGACTACCCTTCAAGTTTCTAAAAGTTGCTACTGACAGAAAGAATAGGTGGTTATAAACTGGCCATTAGAATTTAAATACAAGGATTATGTTTGAAATGAAAGATCAGCAATGACTTTCATCAACAGTATTAGTAACATATTCTGAGATCCTCAGGGAGTGTCTTATACCGAACAGCCTGACCCTTGACTACTTGGAGTCTACCAATATGGCAGTAACTGCTGGCTGCTTCCAGCAGGATGTTGTCTGCTTTGTTCTAGATGAGTTGACTCCCATGATGATGAAGAGAAAGATGTGCCAAGGTCTACTGTTGGGAAGCTAGAGACCCAGGAGAGCTGATGAATATGCAGTTCCAGTCCAAAGCCAGAAGCCATGGGACCCAAGAAGAGCAGATACTTCAGTTCAAGTCTCAAGGTAGAAAGAGTGAGGCAGAGTGGGGGTCCCTTATTTAGCCTTTTCATTCTATTCTTTCGTTCATTCCAGTCTTGGGTTGATTAGCTGAGGCTGGCTCACATCAGGCAAGGGTTCAAAGAATCTGCCTCAATCAGCCTACAGATCCAAATGCTCATTTCTTTCCATTATCTCCTTACAGACATACTCAGAAAAATTAGTGGCTAAATGTCTGGGCACTCTGGACCCATTCAAGTTGATACATTCAAGCTGACCATCACACCTCTATACATACAGAAGTCCCAGTGGTTCCTTCCTCCATGCAGCCTGGAAACAGCACCACACAGCTGGTCTAGACTACTTTGATGCATCCACCACATACCTGATAGAAGAACTATTTCTTTACTGATCCTATTAAGCAAAAGCCTTGGACTGCCAGCAAGGCTTTTCCTGATCACAGTACCATCTAGTGATGCCTATGGGAGAGACCATCCCAGCCCATCCATGGCTCTCCTGGTTTTGTCATAAAAAAGTCCCACATCCTAAAGCCCCATCCTAGAGATAAGACCTGCCAACCTTTATGCATCTCTGGGCTATAACTCTCCCTTTCTTGTCCCTAGTTCAAAGAAAGAGGAAACATTACAGCTTGATTTCCCTTATTCACAGCAGCTTAGACTGTATATTAGTCTAAGTGCCTACTTATTAGAGAGAAAAGAAATGCTTTGAATCCCACCTTTAGATTCAAGAAATCCATCCTTAAACAAGCATCCTTCAGTGGTGTGTGCTCCAGCACTATGCCCATCTTAAGGACAGAGATGTTATAAGGCTTCCTGAATTCTAGGTGATGTAGCCATTGTTCTGTGGGGGACTTCTAAGGGCTACTCTTTCTTGGAATTATTTTTCTCACCATAGCACTTGCTTGAGTTTTTGTTTGTTTTGTGTTTTGGTTTTTTTGTTTTTGCTTTTTTGTTTTGTTTTTGTTTTCGGCCTTCTTTTAAGTGCTCGGAATCAAACCCAGGTCCTTCTGCAAATGAGGTGAACGATCTTCTACTGATCTATGTCCACAGCCATTTGATGGGTTCTATGTACATTAACACAGTCACAAACAGGAGTTGAGCTTGATACACGCCGCCCCCCCCTCCCCCGCCATGAGTCTTTAATGTGTGCCAAGGTAGCTTCAGAGTCATGCAGTGTTCATCAGGAAAACATGTGCTTCCTGGCATCCCTGGGAGTTCCCACGTGGCCCACATCCTCCACCCAAAGACAGCAGTACCAGCAGAAACATGCTGAATAGAGTACTAAACAAAAGAGGGAGAGGAAGTAAGAATGAGAGGCAGAGAAAGACAAAGAAGCATTTTCCCTCTTTCTCATCTTTCTCAAGATAATTGGAACCAGTTATATTGCTGCTGTTGATTTCTCTGCTTTCACAAATAGAATGCTGCCTACTTGCACTCCAAGCATCTCAACAGAGAACACAGAGGCTCCTGAGTATATAATTAAGGCAGATGTAACCCTGTCTTGTAAGAGTCTGGTGATCCACTGTGGTGGAGTTGACTTTGGCCATGAAAGAGCTGGGGGATGACCAAATAGACACCGTTCACCTGTGCTATCAAGACCATACCACCTTCCTCCAGCCCCTGACTTGTGCCATATTATGTAATGTGTATCATGAGTGACGTAGTTGATCAATACTCATTGTGTTATTTTTAATAGGTAGTGCATGTACATGTACTCAATTCAAACTGGGACATCTATTCTACCCATATCTCAGCCATCAGGATAGTCCAGCTTTTCTCTTTACAAAGACTACCCATGAGTGTTTCATGATACCAGTAGCTATCCAGTTGTATGTTTGCAGACAACACAAGTTTGAACTCACTGAGCAATAGAGTGAGGATCTTAAGTCTGCCTGGCTACATGCAGTAACTGAAGCAGGACTTTTGTTCATTTGTCTATTTGGGAGGCAGGCAGACTCTTCCTTCTTTTTGAAATCACACACATGAGCACGTCTAGACCTGTGAGGCCCTTGAAGAAAGAAAGGAATGGCATGGGATAGGGAAAGAAGAAGAGATGAGACAAGAGAGTAGGCAGAGATAGGAGGAGGCTGCTCCATATTAGAGGAGTCTTTCTTCCCAACTTTCCCTCCAGACCAGGTTCCAGACTGTTGGCACGCTGCTGGCTTTTGGGATAAGGCTGGATTTGGCTGGTGACAGGTAGAAGCCATCTTTCCACAAGCTTAGACATGCATCTCTTCTACTCCGTTGGCTCCCCCTGCCTGTTAGGAGCTTCCTTGTGTATGCAGTGAAAATTTAGAACTACTGGGAACGGTCTCCTCAGGGAACTTTCCTCTTCTTTTAAACACAAGGATTCTATCAACTGGAATTTCCCTCCATGCAATTTCTAGACTAACCCAGCCGGCTGGAACCAAGATCACAGGAGTTCATAGGTGGGTAGGGGGTGGGAGAGAGGTACATGGTGAAGCGTACTTTCTAGTTCTAGACCTATGAAATCAAGGGCCTTTGGGAGCATGGCCTGTGGGTGAGCTCCTGTTCATCCCTGGGCCTTAAAAAACACAGGACTGAAAGGTAGGGCGCAAGCACTGTGCACCATGGTACATTGGGGGCAGTCCTAAGATATTCCTTTAATTGAGGCCATGACAATTGAGACTTCCATGAAAGATGACTATAATCCCCAATTCTGATCCCAGTCAACATAGTAAGGGCAAGCTTTCCTGGTTTGAATCACCCAACCAGATCAGGTTTTCCTGTGGGACAGACAGAGTACTTTCAGTGTCCTCTAAAAACGAGTTCTTCACTGTTCTGGGCATAGAGAAGAACACTGATCCACTGGAGGCCTGGGCTTTGCTTTCAGAAACTATGGTATAACTAACTACACCATAACAAGGTGGGAGTCACACAGAAGATTTGGCCAACCTTTGCCAGTGGGCAAAACATCGTGTAACAGCACAATTTGGTGGCAGATGTTAACTTAGTAGACAGAATGCCACTTGCTTCAGAAGAGTGCCCTGGAAAGCACACAGCCAAGGCTCTTTGGAGAAGCGATATTAGAGGTCAGGTAAGCTGCAAATAGAAAAGAGAAGGTGCCTGAGCCACATCAGAAACAATCAGAGGTCACTCAGGGGATCTGAGGACATCCCTGCCCATCCCTAGACAGTCAGACCCTGACTTCCAAAAGAATTGGGACAACGTCCAAAATCAATAATACTGGATAGTTTTGTGTTGATATAACACAAGCTAGAGTCATTTGAGAAGAGAGAACCTTAACTGAAAAAATATATCCCACCAGATTGGCTTGTGGGGGCACTTTCTTGATTGATTATTGATGTGGGTGGAGCCACCCCTGGGCAAGTGGTCCTGAATGGAATAAGAAAACAGGTTGAGCAAGCCAATAAGCATCATTCCTTCATGGCCTCTGCATCCCCTGTTCTTGCCTCCAGCTTCCTGCCCTGGTTGAGTCCCTGTCCTGATTTCCCTCAGTGACAGACTGTTAACCAGAAGTGTGAGATAAATGAAACCTTCCCTCCCTAGGATGCTCTTGTTCATGGTGTCTTTCATGGGAATGGAAACCCTGGCAGAGACATCAACGGTTAGGGTGGAGATGCTATTCGAACTCTTAGATTCCTGGGTCAGCCCTCGTGATATACTGTGGAGCCCTTTTCTCTGCCATTTGCCTCATGATGCTCTGTCACCTGGCCTCTTCCTGGCTGTGGTAGGAGGAAGGCACAGGAGCAGATTTCAGTGTGAGGGTGTCTGCCTCCTTCTGGGGCCCTCTGCCCTCCCCTACATCTCACTTGTCTGCAGCTAAGAAACACAGATCCTCTGCTGTTCCCTTTTGCTGCTCTGCCCCCTCACATCCAGATGGAAAGAGAGAGAGCCAGAGACACAGAAGCAAATTGCTGCTAATGTTTCTTCCCCTCTCTCCATTAGAATTGTCACTTATAAATATTGAAGAATTAAGTACCGCCAACCACCCAAGTCCCACTGTCTGGTGGCTGCAAGGCCCTTTCTTGTGTCTCCCAGGGCAACCCTCCTGGAAGTGTGTGGAAAAACACCCTATTCCATAGCCAAGGAGGCAGGCAGGCCAAGAGCAATGTCAGAGCTGTCCACGTAGCTGCTCACCGATGGGACAGAGACTCTTCTCTGAGTGGGAGCGTGTTACCCAGGGAGCAGTGGTAGAAAGAGGCTGCAACCCCAAAGAGAGTCAGGCATAGGCAAGGTAGACAACAGGTGCTGAGATCCAAGAATAGAGAGGGAAAGGTACCGAAAGCAAACAGAACCACTATAAAGAAAAAAAATCACACCCATCGCTGTCACCAACTCCAAGTAAGAACTCAAGCTGAAGTATGGGACTTGGGAGGTATATGTGAGCTGTGCTATGCTGAAGCCATAAGAGAGGATGGCCCAGTCTCTGGGGACAAGGCAGGCCCTGCTGTTGCCACTGAGGACTTTGTGATTTATAAACCCAATCAGAAGAGAGGCCAGAGAAGCAATGGCTCCGCTGGTGGCTGCAACCCTTCCCAAGTGGTGCTTCCATGCCTGGCGCTGGTACTACAAGATGTCTTTTCAAAAGAAGGAGTGGTTTTTTCAGGGCACATGCTAGACTCCAACAAAGGAATGGTCCATAAAGAGCAGTAAGTCAACTCAGAGAAATCCTACAGGCACAATGCAGGGAGTCATTGTTTTGGATCAATCACATGAGAAAAGAATAACTGGCTGACAGCCGGGCGAGGCAGGGCTGGTATCTAGATCAAAAGTTCTCCTCTCTCCCTGGAAACAAGAGACATTCTTTTTTAACCTTTTCTAGAGCTGGGGTTGGTATAAGAGGAATTAGGAAAGCTAGACACAGGAATACAGATCTGGTGAAGGCAGTAACACATGGACATCCATGCCAAGCTTACATTGGGCAGAAGCCTAGGTCCGGACTGTTGGTTTGTTGGGATAGTCTACAGGGAAAGGACCACTCAAGAGACCCATAGTCTGAGTTCTTCTGTCCTGTACAGACTTGAGCTGCCTGTAGTGGCAATGGTCACCAAACTATCTTTCTATTTGTTTGTTTGTTTTGCTGCCCTAGTACTTAGGATTGATCCTTAGGCCTCGTATATGGTAGACAGTTCTCTACCACTGAGCTGTTTCTCCAGTCCTTGAACTTGCTTTTAGCTCAGGCAAACCTTGAACTTGCAATCCCCCTGCCGAGGAGGAACATTGTACTGTAATCCTCAGTAGCTGGGATTACAGGCTTGCACCACAGGCCCAGCTCATCAAGCTATGTTCCTGCAGCAGACAGTTGCAGACTCTCTCTGCTGGAAGGAATGGAAAAGATGTCTCTGAGCTACACATGCGCAGAGGAGGAGGCTGCTACAAAGAAGAGACCAAGAAGGGTGGTGTCATGAGCTCGGGGCTCCCATGATTCCCACTCAATTGCTTTATTTTTTTTCCAGGCTTCCAGGGGTTTTCAATTTCACACTGAAAGGTTAGAAGCTGTCACTCAGATCGAGCCCCTCAGCTGGACTCACAGAACAAAGAAAGCAGGGCTATGCCCACCGCCGGGCACCTGCGCCTTTCCTCCTCTATCAGCCAGAAGATGCCGAACATGGAGTCTGGGTGTGAGGGTCCATGGAGGGAGTTTCAACCCTGATTAAAAGAATGTGGAGTTCTCACATTAGTGGCTCTTTATCTTGCTCTCCATTTGACAGCCAAATCAATTCTTCCTTTTTGACAACTGCTTCTGCTGGTCTCTGATCAGCTCCCAGCTGGTGGAGAGGGCTCCTGTTCTCCCAAGTCCACCTCCATGCTGCTGATGCAGTTTCTTAGAAAAAGAAGTAAAAGACGCTGCTAGTGGTCATTTTTGCTTTAGGTATTATATGGCTCTAGTCCCAGAGAAGTCATTGGTTAAAAATACCTCTGGAAACTGAACAATTAATACACTATAGGAGAGAGTCACCTTTAAATTAAAAAAGGCAGAGAAGGCGCTTGGGGAAAGCACCACATGAGCCTGTGTCATGTGTGTAGTGCTGCAAAGGGCAGTTCACATACAAGGCATGAATAAAACCGATAATTTTCCACCCCTCTTGCCACCAACCATCTGGTCATGGCTGGCTTTAAGTATCTCCTTCTACACCCTCACAACACACACAAGAGCTAAGAGAGAAACGCCCAGCTGCGCTCTCAGGGGCTTTTTGATCGGTCAAGAGAGTGGATGAGTATAAGGAGAGAGGTTAAAAGCAGAGGTGTGTGAGTGAGCAGGAGAAGTCAGCCAGGAAGACTAAGATCCTGTAGACAACAGCAATAACTAAAAAAGAGGGAGAGAGTCGGGGGAGGGTAAGAAAAGCTGAAAGGAGAACATTTGGGGCTTGAAAAGGAGCCAGGCAGGCCAGAAAGACCTATCCACGATTGCTGCGGGTTTGGGATTTTATTTTATTTCTTAATGTTCTTCAAGATATGCAAGTGAAGTTAGGGCTCTTTTCTGGTTCTTACCTTTTGGCCAATGTCTGTCTGCACTTCTCCACCAAGATGGGGCTGTGGGGCTCCGAAGCTTTTCAGCAAGGAGATACCAAACGTGATTTCCAGCCACAGACACAAATTGCATATGAAACATCCAACCCCATCCTAGACTTCATCATGAACAAAGAACACAGCTTTGCCTGGACTGCACAGCTACTAGGATCGCATTGGTCAAGAGACATAGGTGAGGCAGGTGGCAGCTGGGGCAGAGCCAGTACCTTGAACAAATTTAAGCAGGTCAGATGTTGACATTTTCTCCCTGCTGAGAAAGGATTCTAAGTTTCTTAGGAAAGTTGGTTTTACTGAGGTTGGATGACAACGAATGTCTTAGCTTCACGAGGGATTTTTTTTTTTAAAGCATCTCGATTCAGTGATCTCTCCTAATGCCACCTGGAACATCACGTTCCAAGCCCTGCACTGTCCTGTAAATTGTAATGCTGCCTGACCAATGTCTTCCCCATTTCTCCAGCTTTGAGGCTGCACAAAATAAGCCACATGGGGCCTCAGGATTTATTTTGATTACAGATACATTTACCCCGTAATGAGATGAAGACAAGTCTTTGTCTGGGAGTCTATTGTCAGTACTTGGAACTTTAAATTTAAATTATGGCACCTGACCTTTTGCACTCAATGAATCTAGGAAAAATTATGAATTTCTTAAAAGTTTAAGTAGTGATATACTAAGATAAAAAATAATAAGGGTGTGTGTGTGTGTGTGTGTGTGTGTGTGTGTGTGTGTGTGTTTCTTTCTTTTTGAGATAGCATTTCTCACTGGCCTGAGATTCACCAAGTAAGCTAGGCTAATGCGTGAATAAACTCAGGGATCCCTCTGTCTCTGACTCCTCAGTCATGCTTTTTTAAAAACAATAAGAATAAAACATAGGTTCAGCAGATGAAACTCAGGTCCTCATCCCCCACCCCAACAAAGACTTTCCCATCTTCCCACAATTTGTCCCATCTAATTTGTTCCAACACTGTATTAATGTGGTGATATTTTATTTGTGCACCCCAAAATAAAGCTTATCTGGGGATCAGAGGACAGAGCCAGTCACTATATTAAATATAGAAGTCAGGCAATGGTAGCACACACCTTTAATCCTAGCATTCAGGAGGCAGAGATTCATCCAGATCTCTGTGAGTTCAAGGCCACATTGGAAACAGAGCCAGGTGTGGTGGCACATGCCTTTAATTTCCAGCACTAGTTAATGATAGAGTTATGTACAGACAGACAGGAAGTGATAGAGCTAGGCAGAAAGAGGAAAGTGGTGTAGCTGGGTGGAGAGAGGCAGGGTACAGAAAGGATATAGGTGTGAGTATATAGGAATTAGCTCTCTGGAGGCTGAGGAGTGGGTAAGGTGAAGTTGGCTATGGCTTGTCCTAGTCCTCTGATCTCTCAATATTCACCCCAATATCTGGCTCTGGGTTTTTTGGGTTTTTTTTTTATTAATAAGACTGTTTAGCAATTCATCTTACACTTGGCGCCCAACATGGGGCCCCATCATCTTTTTGGAGACTTCAAAGTCGCTGTTAGGCATGGTCCTGGTTCATTGCAGAAAACTTTTAATGCCTACTCTGTGGTTTGGAGCAATATCAAGTGTATCTGTAGCAGAATCTTGTCTCACAGCCAGTCCCAAGTTTGCAATACAACAGGTTCCATTCTTCTTCACCAAGATATTGATTTCAAATCTCTGTGAACAATAGCTGGCTTTCCTTGGGTACAAACAATCTCCATGTGAAGTTGGGCAAGACCACGTGCCATGGACAGAGTGAGTTTGATCATCCCTTCCACTGTAACAGGGTATTTATTCAAGTAATCAAAAAGGGATTCATGCTCATGGTAATCTGACACCAGCCACAGCTGAGTGCCATTGTCTTTGTTGTCTGCTGCTATAAATCCTAGGATGTTTTCATGGAGTAACATCACAGTCTGATAAATCTCTGCCTCTCAGAACCACAAACATTCTTTCCTAGAAGAGAGTATCTTCACAGCAACTTCTTCTCCCCACCACTTGCCTCTCCAAACTTCTCCAAACTGACCTTTGCCAATGCTTTCTTGTAACATGATGGTCCTGGCAATTATTCTCTGAACAAGCAGCGTAAATCCTTCTTCCCTGGTAGCAGCACCACCAACACCAACACAATGAGAAGCAGCCGGCAATGCGGAGCAGCAGCTGCTGCCTCCATGGTTCTGCTGCCACTGTTATTGGCCTGGCCTGGCCCTGGCCACAGCTTCTCCTCAGCAAACCTCCCAAACTGGCCTCAAACTCAGGATCCTCCTACCTCTGCCTCCTTCAGGAAATCCTACAGGCTTGCGCCACCACAACTGGCTGCGTGCAGCTGGGGCCTGAGCTGGGGACTGCAAGGCCTGAGCTCCTGAATTCTTGCCACAAAAGTTGGGTCGCCACACATCATGTAAAATAGATAGGCATATTCTCTCTCTCTCTCTCTCTCTCTCTCTTTGCACATGTTTCTAGACTTTCCTTGTCAGGCCTCTAGCCTCTATCCCTCCATCACCCATCTTCTTTCCAATGTATTTTAAAATAAATTGTAGATATCAGCACACTTGTCCCTAAATCTTTTACACAGAAGTCATGACCTTGATGTCAAGATTCATTACAAATTTCATTTTGAAGTATAGTTTATATACCATGAAATGCATCTTTTGTGTACATTTGCTAAGTGCTGGCAAATGCATACACCTGCTGGAACTCAGATCCATATCAAGATAGGAACTCTGTCTCCACTCCAGAAAATTCCTCTTGTCAGTGGTCCTCCCACTTTACCTCTCAAGGCTACTCCCCTTCCTGACTTTTTCTGTAGTAGATTAGCTTAGTCTGTTCTAGAAGCCTATATGAATGGGACTATGCAGTCACTGATAGGAATTCCAATCACGCCCCATGGTCTGACCCAGGGGACATTTAGTCATCTCTGCCTAGTCATTTCTGGGTCATACATCCTGCGTGACCCACGCCCCATGGTTACATGGTCATGACCGCATGATCTCTGCGCGTGGGCCTGTGTGCGTCCTGGCCTTACAGACAGACAGCACCATGTTCCCCCATCTGTCTGTCTGTCTCTCTCTGCCAGGCCTGGCTTCTCCTGTCCTATCCCCTCTTCTCTCTAACACAGCCCACTCTAACTCCGGTAACCACGGCTCGGGACTCTTCCGCTGAACCACCAGCACCGTTATCCTTTCAGTCACCCCATTCAATAGGGGATTCATACTAGGCAACTGCTCCACTTCAAATGTAAACCAAAGCAGCCTCTGGTTCCCTTCAGGGCAAGGAATACTTGGGCATCTTCTCTGGTATGGCTCTGGAAAATGGATGTACTCATTCATTACCAAGACTGAGGTACTCGGGTCATTCTTCAAGCTGAGTAAGCATTCTCTGAGGACTGAAGTAGGTTAGTGGAACTGTCCTAGGCAAGAGACCCGTGGAAACACTAGGCATGTGTAGGTGAAATGGGTCCCAAGGTGCACTCCTACAGCCTTTCCTCGTTTTGTGGGAGGCATTTCCTGTAACTCCATTAGCGCCTTAGTCTTCTAGAACCCATGGGATCTGTTAGTCTGCAGTTGAGTTCAAGGTCAGGAAGCAAGGTGATATTTGGCCTCACAGACACCCCCACCTAGGTCCCCACTCGACCCATCTGTTTGATGTGGAGGGCTGTGACATTCCATCAGTGCTAAACCGTGAGGACTCTGCAGAATGTGTGCCTGGTGAGAAATGCCTTGTTTTCTGTGTGAGCTCAGCAGGAGGGATCCGGCAAAGGAAGGAGCTGTCTGCTCTGCCTGTGGTGGAAGACCACCCGCCAGCACAAAACAGGAAGCAGAAGAAAGTAAACAGAGCCTCTTCGGAGATGTGCTCAGCAGCTCAATCTGTCCCTGAATGTTTTTGCAGCAAGATAGCGAGAGTGTCAAGATGCAA
>CABHPQ010163274.1:1931-17428 GCA_902168405.1 Peromyscus aztecus | reverse complement strand
AAATAAAATAATAATAAAACAAGTAAAAAACTCGTTTATAACATTTATTTGTGGTAGTGGTGGGGGTAAGAGTTGAATAACACACGTATGAAGGTCAGAAAACCAAACAATTTTCGGTGAGTAAGTTCTTACCTTCCTGCTTGTGGGGCTTGGGGCTTGAACTCAGGTTTTCAGGTGTGACAGCCAGTACCTTCACTCACGGAGCCATCTTGCTAACACTTGAGAGAGGATCTCCCGTAGTTCAGGCTGGCCTGCAGTTCACTGTGTCGCTGAGCGTGATCATGAGCTTCTGACCCTCTTGCTTCCCCCTTCCAGATGCTGGAGTTATAGGTGTGCAATGCCTGACTTCTGTATGTTAGTCCCAGGCTCCACGTATACTACAGATGTTACCTCCTCAACCCCACTCATGTTCTAACACTGAGAGACAGCCTAGGTAAAAGCCATGCCTAGTTGATAGTTGAGTAAATTCAAGCCCCCAAAGCATCCTGATGGCTCAGGGTTACACGACAGGTTTGTTTGTTGATTCTTCCTTTGCACAATGTACATTGCTCCCTGGCAATTCCAATGCCGGGACACTGAGGACCAGACTTTGGCCATCCTGTGCTCATGAAGGAGTAGGTATTTCATGGCAGTTCAGGGAGTGCTGGGGGCCCTGGGGGGCCCTGGGATCCCCAAGCAGGGCCTAGGCTAGCCTCAAACTTGCATTCTGTCAACCCAAGCGCCTTCCTGGAGGATTTAAGACTGTGTTGAGCAGTTGTTTTAAATTTCCGGGCAGGGGGCTGCAAGGAGGCAGGGGAGGAGCGCTGCAGGCTGTCTAGGGTGTGGGCTGCTATTTACCAGGGCCCTTTGTGGGCCCAGTGCTCTAGGCTGGGGGCGCCTACAATTGCTTCCAGCTGGGCTGTCAGCCAGGCAGAGGCCTGGGGATAGGTGGAGGGGGTGGTCAGAGAGGATCACGATGCTTAAAGGGTCCCTTCCTACCCAGCCTCCCCCTGCCTTGATGGGTGGCTGCTCTTGCTCGGCCATCAGGCCTGGTAGGGCATCCCTGAACATAAAAATGTATCTATAAACTGGGAATCCATCCGGCTGAGCCTGCGCTGAGCTTTATGGCCCTTGTGCACTTAATCTTTCATTTCCTCTCCCTGCTCCATCTCCCTGCTCACTTCCCCTCTTTCCCTGGAGGACTTGCTCGGCAACACGGTGAAGCCCCTTCTCCGCCCCTCCCCCACGAGTCCCTTTGTCAGAAGGTACCTGTATGTACAGCTGTCCCTGCTGCCGGCAGTGATCTTTCTCTAGCTTGCATTTACTCGTGTATGGCAACCGTTGTGAACATCCCCTGCCTGGCAGGCAGTGAGTCCGCCCCAGCGCTCCTCTGCACCCGCAGAACAGACTCCTTAGCCAGCTGCTGAGCCCCCAGCTTCCTCTTCTCCCCCAAAACAAACGCTAGACCTCAGGCCAACTAACTACAGCGGGGGTTGAGGTTGGGACTTTGCTCCTTGTCCCCATGGCCCGTTTGATCCTGGCTGCAAGGTACCATCTTTGCCATCCCACAGCCATCAGGTCCCAGACATACCACTCCTAGGGCCCAGGAGACTTTGTCTCAGAAAACTGGGCTAGCATGATGGTTTAAAGAGTAAAGGCACTTTCAGGGCAAGCATGGAGTTCAACGCCCCAGCCACCCCAGCCTACACGCAGGTACAAGGAGAGAACCGACTCCATGATGTTGTCCTCTGACTTCCCCGTGCAGGTGTACCCTCATACAAACATCTTGCACATGTGTGAGCAAACATATGCACACACTCAAGCATACTCATAACACTTTTTTGTTTGTTTGTTTGTTTTGCAAGACAGGATTTCGCTGTATAGGAGCTCTGGGCTGGCCTTGAACTCAAAGAGATCCACTTGCCTCTACCTCCCAAGTGCTGGGATTAAAGACTTGCGCCACCTACCGGCTAACACTTTTTTTTTGTAATTAAAAGAAAGGTATGGACGTGGTGGCGCACACCTTTAATCCCAGGACTGAAGAGGCAGAGGCAGGTGGATCTCTGTGAGTTCGAGGCCAGCCTGGTCTACAGAGCAAGAGCTACACAGTGAGATCTAGTCTCAAAAAACAAAACGAGCAAACAAAAACCCAGTGTGGACAGCTCCTGAGAAACAACATCTAAAGTTTGCCTCTAGCCTCCATACTACTGAGCACACAGGTACACACACACACACACACACACACACACACGAGTGGGGGTGTTGATGGTGGGAGGAAATAGGCTGGTGGAAGAACTTGGTGAATCCCAAAAGGCCACACCAGTAGAAAATAGGAAGGCCTGCTCTCCGTGGTTTTGGGGTACCTATTTTGGGCTTCTACTGCAGTGGAAAGGTTACCACAAAACCCTCCATGTCCTTCCCTGATGGACTCCTAGGACTAGACTCAGGGAGCTGGCTTGTTCCAGTGTCATGCTCCTATCCAGTGCCTGCCTCAGAAACTTCTCCTGGGTCACATCACATGCTCTCACTTTCCTCCTTCATTTTACACAAGAGAGTTGTGGCCCAGAGTGAGAAAGGAATTCACTGAGGGTCACACAGCAGAAGAGGGCAGAGCTGGGACTAGTTTCTTGAGGGGCTGAGGAGGATCATGAAGTTCAGGCCAGCCTGAGCTATATAGAACGACACCGTCTCAAAACCGATAAACAAGGGGGGGGGGCAGGAGGAGGGAAGAGGGGGATCTTTAATTGGTGTGTAAATGAATGAAAAATTTTTCTTAATAAAAAACCAGATAAACCATAACAAAACAAAACAAAAATGAAAAAACAACAAGAAAACAAAAAACCAATCCTGCGATCCCCATGAACGAAGAACTTCTGGCTAGGAGCCAGGAGAGAGGCTGCTAGTTGCAATGTAGCCCCCAGCCCAAGCTCAGACAGGTCACATGACTACAGCCTCCTCAGGCCACCTTGTGCCCTCCCCTTTTCCTTCCTGAAGGTTCTGAAAGAAGGCCCTGCCCCTTTAAGGCACCTCCCTTCCTCTCCCCTGGAAGGCATCCCTGGAGAGCTGTGCCAGTCCTGGGGGACAGTGGCAGGTCCCAGCTGCGGGCCTGGTGGGTCCCAAGACTCAGAGAATGTCAAATGTCCCTTTTGTTCTGGGGTGGGGAAACATGGGGGTGCAAGGGAGAAAGGGGAGGACGGAGCTGCCAGTCAGGGTAGGCCGTAGGTTTGAAGAAGACAGACTGGTCACACGGAGAACTGAGTGTGGAATCAATATGCAAGAATCTTTTAGGGTGCGTGGCTGGGTGGGGTCACTTGTCTGGGTTCCCCCATTGAAATGGTGAGAACTTTGTGGGTCTGGGTCTCACAGCTCCTCCCTCCCCTGCCTGAGCTATTCTCTCCAAACAAACAAACAAACAAAACCCATTTTACAGAGGCCGGAAGCATCAGGCAAACAAGAGGTGCTTGTGTCTAGCTAGGGAATGATAGGGCGAGAATCATAAAGAAGCCTTCGTCCCAGGTGGGACACTCATCTCCTATGGGCAAAGGTCCCTCGAAGGCAGCATGCAATAGGACTGAGGGCTCTCCAGCAAAGTGAAGTAACTTGCACACTGGGACAGGGTCTGGCCAGCCTGGTCTCTCTGTGCACTCTGACTGAACCTGGACATCTTTCTCTAGGACTCCGAGACCTGGGGACAGGGGACTTTGCCGTCCAGGCTCCCTGCCTCAACATCCCCCCTGGGTCAACCTCCAGAGTGCTGGGAATAGAGGTGTGCTCCACCACTGCAGGGGTCCTGAAGGAGATTGCCTCTGGTAAACTTCAACAGCCCCCTCTGGCTAGCCTGGAGCCCTGCAGTGAGAGAGGAAGAGGTCACGGTGTGACTTAGTGTGGAATGGCCGGGCCACAGTTCTTTTTGCTCCTGTGGAAGATAGGTGTGATCTGGCAAGATGCCTGGGGAGGCTGATCAAAGGGAAGGGGAACAGAGCAGCTGGCAGAGGCAAACTTTTCCCTGTCCTCTTAGGCTCTTGGGCTCCAGCTCAAACAGGCCTATTTCCTGGACAGACAGGAAGCTAGTTCAGTGGGCTGGGGAGCCCGGCCCAGGAGGGAAGGAGGATGGAGGGGGAGGGAGAAGGAGGGGGAGGGGGAGGGGAAGGGTTGTCTTTTGGTTGCTATTCAGCAGCAAGAAGAAATTGTTTCTTTGCTCACAGTCCTGGGGCTCCACACTCCAGGCTAACAGCCTGTTCTGGCCCCAGATTGCCCAGATGAGGAGGAGACTTAGCCAACTCCTCTGCTAAAGACTCAGGAAGACTCAGGAAGACCTAGCCCCAGTCACTGGTGAAGCAGGGAGGGTAGAGGAAGCCTTAGGATCAGCAGGGAGTCCTTAGTGTCTCTCTGCCACTGGAGGACAACAGAGGCAGGTACAGAGGGTAAAGACCTTGTTCTGTGACCAGCAAGCACCCCCAGGTTCCCCAAGCATCATGCTTCTTGGAGGAGGCCTGGAAGTCCCCTAGGTAGAAGTCTGGATAAAACCTCCAGCTCTCATGGGGTGGTGGTGGCAGAGGTGCACACCTTGAATCCCAGCACTCGGGAGGCAGAGGCAGGCAGATCTCTGAGTTCGAGGCCAGCCTGGTCTCCAGAACGAGTTCCAGGACAGCCAGGGTTACACAGAGAGAAACCTTGTCTCAAAACAAAACAAACAAACAATTCTGGCTGAAGTATAATCCATGCAATATTGGGGATATATTTACAACACACATTTTTGTGGTTAATTGAAATTCTAATTTAACTGACTGACTTGAAATTTATATTTAAAATTAGTGCTACATATTTTATTACATTTATTATTATTGTTGTGTGTGTGTGTGCATGCTCAAGCCGTGCTGTCCATATAGATGTGAAAGGACTTGTAGGAGTCAGTTCTCTCCTCTCATCACTGTGGGTTCCCGTGATCGAACCCAGGTTATCAGGCTTGGAGGCAGGAGCCTTATCTGCTGAGCCATCTCACCAGTTCCATTGAAATTTAATTTTATATTTAATTCTCATACCATCTGGGTGATCATTAGCAAATTACCTCTCCTTCTCCAGCTCTCAGGTCTTCACCTGTACACTGGGAAGGTACTAGCAGTTATCTGGGCAAGGGCAGAGGGATTGAAGCATGGTCGTAGCCAGAGGGAAGGTCCCAGAGACGCTCAGACACTGAGTGTGGACCCACAGGATGAGAGGGAGAGGGGAGAAGCAAGGCCAGCGCCTAGGCTCTGGGGCGTTCAGATAGGGGTACAGAGGTACCATTTCTGGGAAGGATGCTGGTTGGTGGGCAAGGAGTGTAGTGACCATAGTTCTAAGTGACGGAGGCTGAGGTTCCAAGTAGCGGCATGCAGGTAACCAGGTACTGCTTGGGGACAGGGTTCAAGGACTGCAGCTGTCATTGGCAGAGTAGGGGGACATACCTAGTGTCATAACAGTAGGAACTGGAGTACAATCTTGTCTCCTCCCAGCAGCACTCCAATGCACTCCCCAGTTCTAACGACTATCTCTGGGAGGGGCTGGAGCCAGGCAGGCTCCGCTTCCCAGCCTGGTCCCTGCCTGTACCACCCTTCTGCTGCTTTCTGAGACCTTGCTTCTCAGTACTGGAATTTGACTTTATCTCCCCAGAGGTCACCTTGTCCACACCCAGCCCTGGGGATGGACATTCCTCACATTCCAAGGCCCTCACTGGAGCTGGCCAGCCCAGGCTTCCTGCTAGCCTCAGCTCCTTTAGGCAAGACATATTCAGGGCGCATGTTGTCTGTCCTGGGTCTATCCCAGGGCTCTAAGGGTCCACAGTCAAATTCCACCCCTCTTCTCCTAGCAGGATGGTCCTTGGGGTAAGCTACAGTTCTTTCCTGAGTTTCCAGGTGCTCCCCCATGGCTCAGGAGAGTTCTGATGCAGTAAGGAGCTGAGTAATGTCCTAATTTGAAGATGAAGCTTGTCCCTCCTTAGTCTTCTATAAGCCTGTTTCCTTCTTTTTTTTTTCATTTTTAAATAAGCAAAAACAACTATTTATTTACTTTTCTATTTTGCGGGGATGGGCAGTAGTAGAGTACAGTAATATTATAGTGTGCTCCTGTAGAAGTCAGAGGACACTTGTGGGTCCTCATGTGGACCCTGGAGATCCTGGGGATCAAACTCAGGTTGTCAGGCTTGGCAGCAAGAGGCCTTACCCTCTGAGCCATCTCGCCAGCTGTGTTTTTATTTTATGTGTCTGGGTGTTTGTCTGCACGTATGTGTGTGCCTCACATGTGTGCCTGTGGCTCATACACCAGTGCAGGTTGGATGCTGTGGAACTGGAGTTACAGTGGTGACCACCACGTTGGGTACTGGGAACCGAACCTGGGTCCTCTACAAGAGCAGTCAGTACTCTTAACCACTGAGCCATCTCTCCAGCCCAGCCTTGTTCTTTATTTTATTTTATTTTGAGTCAAAGTCTCATTACGTAGCCCAGGATGTCCTCAGACATGGTAATCCTCCCACCTCAGTCTCCTGAATGCTGAGTCCACTGCCCGTGGTGAGCTGCTACACCCTGCTTGTTTCCACGGTAACGCCTCTCAGGGCGGTCCAGGGCTGGCATGCGTGGTGAGTGTGAGGGTCCGTGAGGTGGCGGAGTAGGAGGCTTCAGAATCTCACTCTCCCTAAGCCGGCAGCCTGCAGGCAAAATCTGAGGAGTCCTTGGCTGGTCAGTGAGCAGAGGAACAATGGCTTCGGCCTCTGTGGTATGTTTCTGGGAAAGCAGTAGCTCTGATGGGAGCAAGACAAGAAGCCTGCAGGCCGGGCCATTGGTTCCCTACTCTGAACATGATTGTATAGGATTCCCCTAAGCCATTTTCTAGCCCCACCCCTCCCTATAAGGTTGGCGTGGGGGGGGTGGGGCATGAGAGAATATGTCCTTTGAGCTCAAGCTCTACCCTAGATCACCTTGCTCTAGGGACCTGGGCTCTGGACTGCTTGGCCTGGTAGAGGGCCTGCCTAAGGAGTCCTCCGTGACCAGCTGTTGGAAGCCGCTTGTGCCTGTACATTGCTAGACCCCCTACTCCTAGAAACCCCTTGTTCCTGGCTCTTGGGGAGGATCCTGGAATGGGCCTTCCCTGGTCAGAGCTATGCTTAGGGGCTTTGTGTCTGCTCCCCGATTTGGCTCACTTTCCTGTGAGGGTGCTGAGGCCCACTGAGAGGGCAGGCTGCAAAGCAAACTACCTTCTGAGCTCCTCTGTGGCCTCCCTCACTGCAAGCAATCCCCTAAAACCTCAAGCAGCTTGAAAGAGATCATAGCATGTGTAGAATGTAGGTTGGAACCCTTGAGTTGTTTGATTGGTTTTGGTTTTTCAAGACAGTTTCTCTGTGTAGCCCTGGCTGTCCTGGACTTCACTCTGTAGACCAGGCTGGCCTCGAACTCATGGATCTACCTGCTTTGGTTTCCCTAGTGCTGAGATTAAAGGTGTGCACCATCACCACCCAGCAGCCTTTTGTCTGTTTTTCAAAGATGTTCTTATTTTTATGTTTTGGGTGGTCTGCCTACAGGAATGCATGTGCACTGCCGGCAGAGGCCAGAAGAGGGTGCTAAATCCTCTGGAGTAATAGATAGTTGTGAACTCTCCTGCGGGTGCTGGGAATCCAACTCTGGTCCTCTGGAAGAGCAAGCAGCAAATGCTTTTAACAGCTGAGCCATCTCTCCAGTCTCAAGTTTCTATCCCTGGTTTGACTGGGTGTCCAGCCAAGGACACAAGATTTGGTCGTGCAGGGTGACTCTCCTCTCTGTGAAGGGAGCTGGTAGACTGGTATGCTGGCTGGGGCACCTACCACTGCACTCTCTAGGGGTCTGACAGGGCTTTACTACCATCTAGCCCCTGTGGCCTTCCCCTCGGGCTTTTTCAGTATAGGTCTCTTAGCTCCACAGTGAAGTGTTTGCAGTCTGGCTAGCACCCACAATACACAATTGCTTCTTGCAGTCAGAATTTCATCCCCCCTCCTCACCCTAGACATGCCCCTCTTTCTGCCCTGAAATGCTCCCAGTGACCAACCAAAGCACACGAGCACCCAGGACCCACTGGCCACCACCCTGCTGTGGTCCATGGCATGAGCATCTCTAGGTTCCGGCCTCACCTTCCCTGGATCTGCCTTGTTTGAGCCTTGTCCGCCAGGACCACTAACTTATCCAAGCTGTTCCACTGTAGGGCAGCTTGACAATCAACCCCACGACCATTCCCTTCCCAAGCCCTAGAAGCTCTGGTTCCTGGTCCTTCCATGCACTTCCATGTGGCTGTCAAGCCAGGGTGGGAGCAGTCTCCCCACAATTGCCTACCATGTGTTTTACCTCCTTTCCTTTCCCAAGATGTCCACTCTTGCTCTGGCTTCTGATTACTGCTCCTAAGGTTCAACCCATACTGCCCCAGGCTGGGCCAGAACCCTTTCACTTTGGTCTGTCCTGTCCACTGGTGGCCTTCCCTAAGAACAGTAGCTGGGGTTTGTTAATTCTACCTCTATGCATGTTCCTTTATAGATCCACCTACTCCTCACAACCATTCCAGGAGGCGGGTTCTATGACCACCATTGTTTGTTTCACATGATAACAGACTAAGTTCACACTTCTTGGGGACTGGAACCCAGATCTACTGTCTCGGGAAAACCGGCCTCTGATGCTGCACTGAACTGTTTCATGCAGCCTCCTGCAGCACCGGATTGGTTTAGGGGAGTGTTTCTGCCCTCTGCACTGAAGGTAGCTCCAAGTGGCTTCTGATCCACTTCTTGAGCCCAGCAGTCAATCATCTCGATGGTACCAGGAGGTGAGGGCACCTGGCGCTGTTGCTCAGGGCTCTGGTCGCCTGCGGGACTACTATGCCCCCCGGAGAGCAGGCGGGTCCCCCGGAGAGCAAGCCTCAGGCCGCCCAGCTGGGGTGGGCTGGGGGCCAGATGGACTGCCCTGCGGTGGGGAGGCTGGGGCCGCCGGGCAGCGTGTTGCTATGGGGACCGGGGGCGGCTGCCCCGCCCCTGTGGGCGGGGGAGCAGGTGGCTGGACGGTGTGCGGGCTGGGGGAGGGGTCGGAAGGGGCCCGCGCGGGTCTTCGCCAGCTTCCTTGCCGCTCCTCCCTCCTCTAGCAGTTGGGGATCTGGCCCCTGGGACGGCAGCTAGGGCACCGGCTTCCAATGACCGTTGGTTCTCTGGACAAGCTCTTCACCTTCACGTCCCCCCCCATCCTCAGTTTCCCCAGCTGTAACTGGAGGAACTGGACTAGAAGGTTCCTTGGACACTCCCTACACACTTTGCACACTACCCTTCTCCTTTTGTTTTTGAGATAGGGTCTCACCACGTAACTCTGGCTGCCCTGGAACTCACCATGTAGGCCAGGCTGCCCTCAAACTCAAAGAGATCCTTCTGCCTCTGCTTTCCAAGTGCCGGGATTCACGGTGTGGGTCACCACGTCCAGATCGAAATCGTTTTTAACTACACAGTGAGTTGTTGACTGGCCAGGGCCACATGAGACTCCATCTCAAAAAACAAACAAGGGTTGGACTATTTTTTGTAGCCCTGGGATAAGGCTTGGAGGGCTGAAGGCCCGTGCGGGGTAATTCTTATTTTCTCATCAAATGATGTCTTCCATAAGACCCAGAACCAGGCAGTTTTGCTTGAGAAAGCTGGTAGACTCTCAGCACCTAATGTCTCTTTTGCACGCCAAGGCAACAGCAGCCCGGAGAGCACCCGTGAGGGGCCTGTCTAAGGTCACAAACTGGGCGTGAGAAAGCCGGCTCCTGTGCACCGCCCCCTCACCCTCTGGTGGAGCCGAGACTGGGTGTCAGGGTGGGGGAGCTGCCCGGAGAAGATATCCCAAAAGTTCCAACTGCCAAGGCGGCAAGAAGTTTGCTTCAGGGCACAGAACTGAGGCGGCTCAGGCTGCCACAGAGACCCGCAGTGGCCGTCCCACCCCCCACCTCCGTCTCCATCAGTGATGGTGACAGTCTGGGCTCTGTCAGCTTTGGAAGGTGGCGTCTTCCCGACTCAGGCCCGGTGAGAGAAGAGCTGGGGTCCTGCCTGCTCCACCTCTTTTGTCAGGGTGCTCCAGCTCCCCTTCCCAAGCTTCTTCCCACAGCCCTGACTGCAGCTTGTAAGGGGGATCTGAGCACCGCAGCCTCCCTTTCCTAGGCGCTACAGGCACGGGGACCGGTGGGTGCTGGATCCTAGCGGATGACAGGAGGTACTTCTGGGAGAGATGGATGGAGGTCGGGGCTCAGGAGAAGGAGCTGTGCCTTTAAGGTGCAGCTTGCTGCAGGAGCAGGGCATGGACACACACACACACACACACACACACACCAGTCTCTTGCACAGTCATGCAGTCACACATTCACACACACACACACACACACACACACACATTCACACACACACACATACTCCTAAGCTCTGTTTTCTCTCCCCATCCCCCTCCACACTCCCCGCTTCTCTTTCCCTCTCCCTACACACACACACACACACACACACACACACACACACACACACACAGCCTCAGTCGCAGAGGCGGCTCTCCCTCTCCAGCTTTCCCCAAGGTCTAGTTTTTAACAACAAGAGCGAGGGGAGGAAGAACTGGGGGCAAAGAGCCCTGACCTAGAAATGGGCCTGGCCTCCTCCTATGCCTCTGGCCTAGGAAAGGGGCTTGGTTTTCAATTTGGCATGCCCGCCTGGGGTCAAGGCTGCAGGAGAGGTAGAGGGCCTGCTCTGGAGACTGGGAGGGAGGACAGGCATTGGGGGAGAGAGGGAGAGGTTGCTTGGCCATGGGCCCAGCCTGTTGGACACAAACCCAAGAATTAGAAGAGGCCTCCCCCAGTCGTGAAGAAAAAAAAGTGAGGTTCACTTCCAGCAGAAAGAAAGCAAGCTTGGGGACAAAAGTGGTTATAACTGGGGCTTGGCCACAGAAAGATGCACCAGTGACCTTTTGACTCGTGAGGCCTGCCCCAGGGGGCCCTGGATTCTTCCAGATCATTCTATATATTTAGCCAAATCCTGGGCTAGAATTTGTTTTTCAGTTCTGAGGAGCAGGTCCAGGAGCTTTTGAATGCTAAGCAAGCATTTCCTTCATCTTACCATGCTGGGGATGGAACCCAGGGGCTTATGGGTACTAGACAAGTATTCTACGGAGCTACATCTCAATACACAGTACAGTGTCTCAGCCCAGACAGTGTCAATCACACTCTGCAGAATCAAAGAGGGCATATTTCAGTGGGCATAGTGGAGGCGTTAGTCCTGATCCTTCCGAGAGCTGTTGTAGGTAAGATGCCTAGGAAGACCTGTCAGAAGACAAGGAAAGCAGATCTTACACCAGACACCTGGCCCTGGCTAACAGGCTGAATGTAGGTTGTACTCTAGTGACCAGGACATGGCCTGCTGCCCCCTTGCAGTGGTAAATTTTTTTTTTTTTTTTTTTTTTTTTTTTTTTTTTTTTTTTTTTTTGTTTTTCGAGACAGGGTTTCTCTGTGTAGCTTTGCACCTTTCCTGGAACTCACTCTGTAGACCAGGCTGGCCTCGAACTCACAGAGATCCGCCTGCCTCTGCCTCCCGAGTGCTGGGATTAAAGGTGTGCACCACCACCGCCCGGCTAAATTTTTCTTTCTAATCAGCCTAACATGGTGGCTGGAGTCTGGAATCCCAAGCACATGAGAGCCTGTGGCTGGAGGATCATGGAGTTCTAGGATAGCTTGGGCTACATAGTAAGTGAGACCCTGTTACAAAACAAACATAGAATTCCTCATTCTTCCTGAAGATGCTGGAATCAGTTTCTCCCCCTCTTTCTTTCCTTTCAGCCCCTTCATTTCATATCTCTTGGCCCATTCTTTATTTCTTAAGTCTCAGAGCTAACTCATGAGAAGGAGGACTCCTATTTATGCTTCAGAGCTTAGCACAAAGAACAGTGCTTTCCCATCTAAATCCCTTGGACAAAATGATCAGTAAGTAGCTGGGCTTCTTCTCGTGTTTTCTGTAGTGGGAACATCTGCATAATTTAGTCAGGAAGTGTGTACCTGAGCTGTACATACTTTTTTCCCTCACTTTATATCACCTTTTCTTCCGTTAACCCCTGTCTGCCTGTGTGGTAGGGCTAGGCTAGCTGGTTAATACACAGAATGAGCTTAGCTAAATCCACTAACTACTCCAGTTGGACAGGAACCAGGATTTGAAGCCCAGGTTCTGGTATAAAGATCTCTGCTTACCCTGGTTTCTGACAACTTTTGTTTTGAGACAGGGTTTCTCTGTGTATCCCTGACTGTCCTGGAATTCGCTCTGTAGACCAGGCTGGCCTCGAGCTCAGAGACCCACCTGCTTTTCCCTCCCCAGTGCTGGGATTCAAGGTGTGTGCCACCACTGCCCAACCGACAACTCTTCTTTTTGTTGTTGTTTTTGTTTTTGTTTTATTTTGTTTTGTTTTGTTTTTTGAGACAGGGTGTCTCTGTGTAGCTTTTCGTCTTTCCTGGAACTCACTCTGTAGCCCAGGCTGGCCTCGAACTCACAGAGATCCACCTGGCTCTGCCTCCCGAGTGCTGGGATTCAAGGCGTGCGCCACCACCGCCCGGCCAGCTGACAACTCTTAATAGACACCTGACCTACAGAAAGAGTGGGCCTCTGACAGTTCTCAGAGGAATCCGCCCGACGCCTCCTCATGCCTGCTGAAGTGTGCCCTCTTCAATTCTGTAGACTTTTACTGAGCACTGTCTAGACCCAGACCCCGTGCTGGGTACCTAGATGAAACAGACAGCATCTCCGGTCCCTGGGGACAATGGATATGAAAACACAGTGATGACCTAGGTGCCTGGGGTTGGGATGATGAGGAAGGAGACAAGGACCAGAAGCCTCAGCCCAGATGGCAAGTGCCAGGAAGTAAGATGGGGTTCTTGAGGAGGGAGTGGGAGCCAGGCAAGTAGACTGGAAACGTGGACGAGTTCAAGTTCTGTGATGATGTCAGAGAAACTTGAGTATCACAGGTGGGAGGGTGGCCTCCCTGAGTCTTTGCCTGCAGTAACTTTCCTCCTGAAATGGGGTAAGGTTTGTGGATCTGCCAGAGACCTCCTGATAGCCGCTCTCCTCTGCCTCTAGTCCCAGAGTTCTCTCCCTAGAATCAACCCCAGAATCGGCCAGAAGAGATTGGCATGGTTTCGATATGACTCAGGGGCAGAGTGCTTACCCAGCACGCAAGAGGCTGTGAGTTCAATCCCTGCACTAGATAAAATTTAAAAAGGACGGCCAGGCTCCTGGTTCAGCCACTCCATCTGAGGGGTCCTTCTTCGTCTCCCTTCACAGAGAGGCAGAGAAGAGCAAGCAGCGGGCAGTGAAGTTGTCAAGGGTAACACAAGGCTCGCTCCACCATTAAAGTCCCCAGAATGCTCTTCCCTGCTTCTGCAGACAACAGCACCTGGACTCCAAGCCTGTTTCCTATGGAATAACTGAGTTCGGGACTGGAGACTTATCATAAGAAACCCACCATGGGTGTGTGTGTGTGTGTGTGTGTGTGTGTTCCCATGAGTGATCATGGATGTACATGTGCCACAGCATACATGTGGAAGTCGGAGGGCAACCTCAGTATCAGTCCTCCGTGTTTGCGGGAGGCTGTCTTATTTACCATGGCATGTACCAAGCCGGCTGGCCCATGAGCTTCTGAGGCGTCTCCTAGTCTTACCTCTCACAGCCACACGGCGGCGTTACTGACTTACGTTACCTCTTTGGCTTTGCATGAGTTCTGGACCTCCGAACCAGGTCCTTACATTGGCATAGCAAGTGCTTACCCACTAAAAGCCATCTCCCTAGCCCTTGTTTTTATTCTGAGGCAGAAATTTAGTAGCCAGGCTGGCTTCCAACTCACTGTGTAATTAAGAATGACTCCGCACCAGCCAGGTGTGATAGTACAGGGAGCAGAAGCAGATAGATCTCTGTGAGTTGGAGGCCAGCCTGGGCTACATGGGTGATATGGAGTTCCAAGATACCCAGGATTACATAGAGAGACTCTGTCTCAAAGTAACAGAACAAAAAGAGTGGATTTGACCATCTGCTTCTCCTGTTCCCATCTCCCTAGTGGAGGGATTCTAGGATGCACCACGCGGTGCTTCTGGGGGTTTTGTCTCATCTGTTTACACTGTCTACTTATTGCCTCCTCTCTCTCCCTTCCTTCTTCCTTTCCATCTCTTTCACACTATTGCCCAGGCTGGCCTTTTTAGGTTCAAGCAAAGCTCCTGCCTCAGCGTACTGACTGGGATTAGTAGACTCAGACTACCATACTTGGTGACTTAGTGTTTTCCTTGAGTTAGTTCGGTTTTGTAAAACTTTATTTAACAAGGAAACTGCATCAGAACTCGAAATGGAAAACCAGCATGACTTTCCAAAAAAACAGAAGGCAAAGATAAAAATAAATTTAAGGAAAACCGTACCAATTCTAGCTTACATGTTCATGCCTGCTAGGAAGGCTCTCTCTTTGCCATACGGGCAGAGTCACCAGAATAAGAAAGGTATTAACACCACCTGGGGTGCCCAGTGCCTGTAACCCAGGCACTCAGGAGGCTGAGCGGTCAAGGCTGGCTGCAGATACATAGCGGGACTGTCTCACAATAAATAACCAGGTTTTAAAGACTATCAACCAACACACCATCCCTACACTGAGCCCTTGTCCCCTACATTTAATTGAAGAAACAATTTAAAAGAGCTTGGGCTGGTGAGATAGCTCACCAGGTAAAACTGTTTGCTGTCGAAGCCTGACCTCCTGACCCTCAAAACCCACTGTAGGAGAGAACTGACTCTTGAAGGCCACCCTCTGACCTCCACAAGTGTGTACCCCCACACCCCAAATAAAAATGAAAAATAAACAAAAAGAACTTCCTTTTCTTTTTGTGGTGCCAGAGACAGTCAGTGAAGGGTTCTGCCACTTAGCTACATCTCCAGATACCTGCTGGAAGAACTTTCATTAAGAATGAGATTCTGAGGGCTGGAGAGATGGCCCAGCGGTTAAGAGCACTGACTGCTCTACTAGAGGACCTGGGTTCTAGTCCCAGCACCCACATGGTAGCTCACAACTGTCTGTAGCTCCATTTCCGGGGGACCCAACATGCAGGCATAACACCAATGTATAACTGAAAAAAAGAAAAAGAATGAGATTCTGGGGCTTGGAGAGATGCCTCAGGAGCTAAGAGCACTTGTTGCCCCTCCAGAGGATCATCAGTTTGGTTCCTAGCATTCACGTGCTAGCTCTCAACTGCCCATTCCGTGAGATCTGACATCTTTGATGTCATACAAACATACAAATGGGCAGGTAATACATTTAGATCCAGGTTAAAAAAATATACATTTATTTTTTTAAAAGATGAGGTTCTGTTTGTTTGTTTGTTTGTTTGTTTATGGCCTTGAACTTACAGAGATCCACCAGCCTCTGAATGCTGGGGTTAAATATGTTTGCCACTACCATGCCCAATCAGAGGCTCCTTTTTTTTTTTTTTTTTTTTTTTTTTTTTTTTTTTTTTTTTTTTTT
>CABHPQ010163273.1:6858-17255 GCA_902168405.1 Peromyscus aztecus | reverse complement strand
TTGTTGACTGTAAAGAGAGAAAACTTCCCAGGAATGAGGGAGTTTGGGGGGAGGGAACAGTGCTCCGGGAGATACAGATGGGGGCCAGGGAGGAAGTCGGCCCGGGGCGCGGGATGCTCCGTAGAGGGCTGTCCAACTCCACTGCCGGCCCAACGCACTTTGAAGGCGTTACTTTCTTGTGGATAGCCAACTCCGTGTCATTTGCCCCTTCATCAGCCTCTATCCTGGCAAGGGAGGCAACCCCAGGCCTGGGTTCTAGCTCCCCAGCCTCGCGTCCAGCCGGTGTTTGGGGGCGGCCAGTGTGGGGGAGATAAGACTGCAGTGGAGCCTCTCCAGGGCCTGCGCTCCAGCATTCGCTCCTCAGAAGTGAGGTGGAGGGCCGTGCTTGCAGACTTCCAAGAGAAGCGGGGGTCAGCGCTTGCTGTAGCCGGGTCTCGCTTGTCCACCGGTCCCTGCCTCGAGTTTCTTCCCCAACTTGGCCCGGGCAGAAGGGGTGGGAAAGCCAGCTGCAGGTGAGGTGGTTTATCTGATTCTCTAATGCCACAAAAATGTCTTTGATGCCCCTGACCCCCTCCCCACGCGGGGGAGATCAAAGGCCTCGTGGGGAGGAGGGACAGCTCCATTCATCAAGCCAAGCGGCTGGCAGCGGGGCGGCAGCCTCTGCTCCTCTGGCCTGGGGCAGAGGCCCCCCGACGTGCCCCAGGAGTGCCGAGGGACAGGTGGTGCGGACATTCCGAAGCAGGAGCCAATTTTTCTGCCACCACTATCTAGAGGGCCCATCAACCTTCAACAGGGGACCTTAAGCCCACGTGGCAGAAATTTCACACCAGAGGGGAAAGTTCCTTGTCGTTTGGGGTGGGGAGGAATTTAGAAGTGGAAACTGAGAACACTGCCAAGACAGACAAACACCCCTGGTGAGCAGAGAGGAGGCAAGGTCCTGCGTCCAGAGAGTGGGACAAATGGGTGAAGATGAGACTTGGGGCCAGAACGGAGGCAGGAGGAGACCAGAGATGCCTACATCAGGAAGGGGAGCTGATCGGGGAAGGAAGGGGGAACGCAGAGTGAAGTAGAGAGAGAAGAGGCGAAATCTTAGCCTAGGCACAAAAATCAGGCCTTGGATTTTCTGGGAGCCCCAAGACAGGGTCCTGGTGTCAAAGGTGCACCAGTGTATTCCTTGTCTTGGGTCCTGAGATTTGAAGAGTGTGGGTTCCTCTGGGGAAGGAAAGAAGCAGGGGAGGAGGAGGAGGCAGCGCTTGGCCAGATAATGGACCAACGTCTGTTCCTCCCACCCTAGCGCGCACACTGCTCCAGCACGTAGCAATTTCGCACACTGCCTTTGTATTAGGCGGTACCAAGCCGGCACATTGCACATTCAAAGATATACCAGGCTGGGTAAATACTGAAGCTAGTTGGTGCCAACCTGGCAGCCAGGAGGTTTTGGGGGGGGGGGTCCCTGGAGGCTGCAGCTCCCTGGGAACCAGTGCCTCTGTTCCAAGCCCCTTATCCCCACCCTGCTACTGTTATTGCAGATTATGAAATGCTCTCCCTGTCCTGCATTCTTCTCCGAGGCAAGAATTTTAATGTATTTGTCTTTGTCATCAGGGGACCTGGGCTCTGGGATCGCCCTGAGGAGGGAGCGCCCCAAATCTAGTCTGTGCTGATTCCAGACCCCAGGCTCTCTCAGTTACCCCACCTCCCCCCCCCCCATTGCCCTAGCCCTGCCCCCTGCCTCCCCCTCCTAAGACACTGTCTCTCCGTGGGGTGGATAAAAATGATGTTATTGAAACAACAGAGTTGGGAGCAGTGGCAGGGAGCAGGGATCAGCTCAGGAAACTGGGGTGTTTGCCAAGAAGCCTGCTCCCCCGCAGGCGGCCTTTCTGCCCCTACCCCCCACCTTTCCTCTAAACACACACACACACACACACACACACACACACACACACACACACACACACACACACAGTTGGCTCCACCCCTCCTGCAATGTGCTCCAGCCAGATCTTGCAGAATCTTTAGCCATCCCTGGACTCTCCAAGCCTTCGTCCATCCCCCCCCTACCCCCACCCCCAGCCCCACTGCAGAATCAGTTAGCAAGTATAGCTTGCAGAAGCATCAGAGCCTGAGGCTGTGACAAGACAGAAGGTCTGGAGTCCCTATTCCAGAGCTTTGGTCCCAAGGTATTTGTGTTTGTCATCTGGAAACCAGGGATCCCAGGATCATCCTGCCTTACCTCTCTATCTGCACACAGGTGCTCCCCTTTGCCCTTGGGCTGGAATCTGGACAGAGTCAGATCGATGACTTTTGTCTTTGTGTCCTCTCAAACCTTCAGAAACTTGAGTTTGGAGGTTCTGGGGGTTTCAAGTCACTGCTGTTACCTAGTAGATTTTCCCAAAGAGCAGAGATGGGGACTGAGGCACCCAAACAGCTGAAGATGTGTATGCACACTCACACATACATCAGATGGACCCAGGCAAATGTACCACCCCACAGAAACCACACCCTTGCCTCCCATTCCACAATACTAGGTAATTTTCATGGGCAGGTACAGATGGAGAGAATTGATGGGCTGGCTGGGGCTGAGATTCATGCCAACCTCCCTGACAATCACACCCATGTACACACAAATCACACACACACACACACACACACACACACACACACACACACACACACGCTGCCTCTGCATATACGCCTGTCTAGAGAAACATTGCATGGGCTCTAAACAGAAAAGGGAGTAGTGTAGCATTGGGCAGCTTGAGTTTGGAGATGACAGCCTGGGCACCAGGAGCCTCCAGCCCTTCCTCCATCAGGGCCGTGAACCTGTAAATTCCACTTCTAGGTTCTGGTGCAAAGACCCTGAAGGGGAGATTTGGGTGTCTGGCTGTGGGGTTGAAGAGGAAGGAGGGGCAGAGGTGGAGAGTGTGGAGGGAGAGAGAGAGGCAGCTGGAGACAGATAACATCGGAACCCGCTGCAGGCGAGAGCAGAGCCCTCTGTCCCTACTGGATTCTCTCTCCCACCGCCTTTCTGTGTCCTCATGTCTCCCCCATGTACAGAATTCGGTCTCTAAATCATTCTGTTGTGGGGTTTTTTTTTTTTCTCTCTTTCTTTCCTCAGGATGGCTGAAGCTGCAGGAGCCCAGGAATTTAGGCCTGTGAACCTTCCCCTCCCAATAAGCTCCATTCTTTCCTCTCCCCCTCCGTCCTTCTCTACATCTCCAGCATGGGGTCTAACTCTCCTTTTCAGAAAGGGCCTTGAGAATTCCTCCAAGCCCTGGGTCTCTGGGACCCAGAAGAACAGAGACCATTAGAGAGATGGAGGGAAGGAAAAAGAAGAAAGAGAGAGCATCATGTCTTCTCCCTCTGGGTACCCCAGATAGCTATTCAAGTTCCGTAGCCTGTGTAATATATCCCGAGAGTGTGTCCACCCTTTGCCTCATCATACCTGCCTCACAGACCCAGCTCCCGAGGAGATTCCATCCTAACCATTGTCTCCACAGGGACTCCCACCTCAGAGCCCACCTGCCTCCCCTCTTCCTATCTCTATCCTTTCTCTCAAGTCCAATCCAATCAGAGAGAGAAAGAACCTGCCTGGAAGAATCTTGAAATAAAGGGCAGGGGCTGAGCACAGAGGGGCTGCCTCCCACCAAGGCTGTGTTGGGAGGACTTGTCCCAATGTCCTCCCAACACAAGGACAACACAGGACAGGGAACATTGGCTTCCACTTAGTTCATCCCCAGCAGCCCAACAGGAGACATTAGCCCCGTGAACCTCTGCAATGTCCTGTCCCAGGCTGTCTCCTGCACGGGTTTTCCTTCGTTGTCTGGTCTTTGTTTTTATGATAGTGGATCTGCTTCTTGAACTCAGGACCTCAACCATTCCAGGAAAGCATATTATCTCTGAACTGCCTCCCACAGTCCAACTCCTGTGGTTTTGACTGGGGGTGGGGGTGGCAGCCTAGTTAGTCAGGGCTCCAGAGTCCAGGTCCTCAGAGCCAGCCTCTGTCCAGGTTGTATTACTGGCTGTTGATGCTCTCACCTTGGCAGCAGGAAGCACCTACTATGTGCTGGGCAACCAACTGGATAGTGAGGAGTCAATGGTTCTGAATAATCATGTGGATTAGTGTAATGGATCTGACTAATCACAGTGGCTCAAAAAAAAAAAAAAAAAGAAAAAAGAAAAAAAAGAAAAGAAAACAGCCTTGACAGCACCTGGGAGAATGAAAGGACCTAGGAAAGTTCTTGGGGGGCACTGAGCCACTCAGAAAATGGAGATGTTTCTCTGAAGAAGAATGTTCCAGCTAAGATCTAAGAAGACAATCAGGAGGCACACGAGGGAAGGGCGTTTTAAACAGAGGGAACAGCCATTGTGGAAGTCCTGCTAAGAGTATGGAGGGGGGGCCAGGTGGGGGCCAGTGACCTTGTGGCAGAACAAGGCGATTAGGCTCAGGGATTTGGGGTGATCAGACGAAGAAAAGCTTTCTAGTCATGGAAGTGATTTTTTTTAAATTATTGTTTCAAAAGCAGTGACGTGCTACAGGCCAAATCCATTGTCGATGGAAAGAAAAGGAGATGGAGGAGATCTCCATAGGACAAAAGACCTAACACGTATAAAGGACAAAAGATGCAAAACTGTGCTCCAGTGTTTACAGGGCGGGCAAATTACAAATGCTCAACTTACCACGAGGCTATAGATAAACCCTCCATCAACCGAATCTATCCTGCGTGGACAATGCATTCAATACATCTAACCCAACTGAGTGCAGTAGTTTGGCCTGACATCTAATGGGCATGCTCAGAACCCTTACATTATTCACTTGATTTATAATAAAGCACTGACTATTTCACATAATGTATACTCTTCTAAAATGAAGAGTGGAAAGCTGAATGGGGTGCAGCCCACACAGGTGGGTACTTTATAGGCATGAAGGGTTAAAAAAGACAAGCAGCACAGTGTACAGGAAGGACCATCTCATGCTTCCCCCTGGTTGGGCTGCCCCGGAGCTCGGGAGAGCATCCTACTGCATATGACTAGCCCAAGAAATGAGATCCGAAGAATGATGTCTAGTGGATGCAGAGAACTTTCTTGCCCTCATGAAGGCAAACCTTGGTAAGTGGGGTGAGCCAAGAGCAGTTTGTAAGTAGCTACTCACCACCATAAAAGTTTGGGGTAGTTGCTCTCGGGCTGGGAGAAGGAGGCAGTTGTATCTCGAGGAGCCCGTGGAGAGGGATCGCTAGCGAAAGTCTGTGTCTTTTCGTGGAAGTTCATTTCATTGGTGTGCAATTAATTGTACATTTGTTTATGCTCTTTTCTGTATTCTTATTTTCAATGGGGGGAAAAGTGTGTGTGTTTATGTAGACACATGGCCAGATTTTATTTCTACAGAAAGGAAAGCCAGAAAGGTAGAAATTCATTCTCTTACTTTCCTCGCAGTGCCGAGGTTTGAACGCACCACGAGTCCAGCCTAGAAATATCCCTCCATCTTTAATACCGGCCATCTTTGAGTTCTACATGGTCCTTGAACCAAGTATATGAAAGCCCCATGGGACTGCAGGAAACGGGGATGACCTTTAAGGAGGCCTTCCTGTATCCTCTAGAGAAACATCTAATGAAGTTAGGAGGTTGAGGATTGTGGGTATCTTCTTTCTGGTTTCCCCAAAAGCCCAGAGGTAACCCCCTTATTCTCCAGCATCCATTCTGTACGGCTTAGCCACACAAAATGATGTCCCCTGCAATGGGGTGACAGGAGCAAAAGGGGGAGAGGAGTCAATGTAGGAAACCCCTGGAGATTTCACTGGGGCAGTAGGGCATGGGCACTCCTATGCTTTGAGAAGATGGGTTATGACCCTCACTGTGGAGACAGGATCAGAGAACAGCCCAAGTTACAGGGAGCAAGAAGACCAGTGACAAGGCTCTGTGGCTGGCTGTCAAAACAATGTGGCCTGGACCTGGATGTGTGGCAGAGGGGAAGAGGGAAGAGGACATGGCGACCTGTGTCAGGGGCCTGGAGTGGACCAGGTGAGAAAGCCGAAGGGCAACTCAGGATGCCTCGGAGTCTTAACCCCTCACAGCATGGATGCTGGTATCATTCACCCTCAGAGGAGTGCTCAAGGGGGGTCGACTTTGGGCAAGGTTGTGAATTCGAGATGCTTCCAAAAACAAACATCCGTGAAGATTTATCTGGCAAGCAGTTAGATCTACGGGCCTGGCGCAGAGGGATGTAGGGTACAATTAGTTAGATACATGGGGCTGAGTCATTGTGATGCAGGGTACAATTAACTGTGGGTTTCCCAGAGGACAGTGCGGGGTTGAGAGCAGTCTTGAGGAATGGTGATCAGTCATGGCTCAGTGAGGGATGAGGATGTGGAGGAGACAGAGGAGAGGCTGTGGAAGACAAAGAGCACAGCAGTTTCACTGAAGCCAAGGTAAGGGCCGTCCCAGGAGGCAGACAGTGGACGTACCTGTCGACCCCTCTGAGAGGTCAATAATAGAACTGTCTTCTAGAAAGCAGGATGAAAAGCACCGGGTGAGCCAAACCCCAGGCCAGCTTTGCTGATGCCCAAACCCCATCCCACCACCTTCTTGCCATGAAACTTTCATTGGCACGGGTTGGCTTGCCAGATACAACCTGCGCTTAACTCGGCATCCTCCTGCCCCAGTCCAGTTTGGCTCTTACCTATCTCTCATTTTGCCCCCTGGGAAAGTCCTGGCCATCCAAGTAGCTCTTGGTCAAACCCCCAGCCCTGGCCCAGCCACTCCCCTTCTCTGACCTCAAGTCTCAGCCAGCCCCGATCAACCCCAACTTCCCCCAAGACCTTTGATACCTGTAGCAACCGCTCCATTTCCCAGTAGCTCACAGCACTTTAAATCTGCTTTGTAGGAAATACAGCATTTAGACTGGGTTTACGTATGTCTCATACCTTTGCTTCTGAATGTGTTAGAGGATTTGAGCTGAATCTCTGACCTGAGGATGACACTTCATACCTTCTGACAGCTGTTGAATTACTAGAAAGGGGACAATATCCTGCAAGGAAGAACAACCCAGGACAGTTTAGTGGAGAGTGGTGTATCTTCACGCAACCGGGTCTTCTGAGCTTAGATAAGAAATTGGAGAGTCCCTCACATTCCTAGGCTGGGCCCTCTCCAGGCCTCGCTTAACTCCACACCCTGGTTAACTCCAAAAGCCTCCCCTCACGAAGTCCTAGCACAGGGCCACAGCGCCATCTCCTGGCAAAAGGCACACTGTTCCTTAGGGAAGACTGAAAGTGTCCACAGGACCAAAATGTGAAGGTAGAATTAACTCCAGTTTGTAAGATTAGCAATACAGTTTTGGGCTTACAAAACTAAAGTCTTAAAGATGTGTGGAGCAAGCCCTTGTGTATTAGGGGTGGAGCTGCACATCTGGTCTTGCTTTCTGGAGATTGTACCACCAAAAGTGATCAGACACCTCACAGGACTTCTGAATTGACACTCCAAAGAAGCTGTTCTTCCCCTGGAACTGGAGTTACAGACAGTTGTGAGCTGCCATGTGGGTGCTAGGAATTGAACCTGGGTCCTCTAGGAAAAACAGCCAATGCTCTTAACCTCTGAGCCATCTCTCCAGTCCCCTAAGAAGCTATTCAAAAAGGGGGGAGGGAACCCTGTCTGTATGTGAAACTGTGATTATAAGTACATTTTGAGTGTTTGAATAGCTGGAAGTAGCCATGTTTACACACAAGTATGGCTTGACCACTTGATAGAATATTACACAGGTGTCAGCCACAGAGAAATCCTGTCTCAGACCCCCCCCCCCCATTAAAAAATTACGAAGAGGCCAGGCGGTGGTGGTGCAAGGCTGGGCAGTGGTGGTGCACACCTTTAATCTCAACACTCGGGAGGCAGAGTCAGGAGGGTCTCTGTGAGTTTGAGGCCAGCCTGGTCTACAGAGTGAGATCCAGGACAGGCACCAAAGCTACACAGAGAAACCCTGTCTTGAAAAAACCAAAACCAAAATTACGCAGGCTTTAAAATGTGAAGTATGTGTATTGTATTGGAACCAGGAACATTCACTATAAAATAATGCCAAGTGCTGAAAAGAGCCTCAAATGTGGGACTGGAGAGATGGCTCAGAGGTTAAGAACACTGGCTATACTTCCAGAGGTCCTGAGTTCAATTCCCAGCACCCACATGGTGGTTCACAACCATCTGTAATGAGATTTGGTGCCCTCTCCTGGCCTGCAGGGATACACGCAAACAGAACACTGTATATACATAATAAATAAATAGATCTTTAAAAAAAAAAAAAAAGAGCCTCAAATGTAAGGCTTTTTTTTTTTTTTCAAAGTCTCATGTCGCCCAGACTAAGTAGTCAAGGATGGCCTTGAGCTTCTAGCCCACCCTGCCTCTACCTCCCCAGTGCTGGGATGATAGGTGTGCATCACCATTCCAGGTTTACGAAATGATGGGGATTGAACCCAGGGCCTTCTACATGCTAGGCAAGGACTCTACCAACTGAGCCGCATCTCCAACCTTGCTAATTTTTGTTCTCAAAACATCATCTATTTAATTGGGGGCGGGGAGAACAAATAAGTGGGGGATTAATTAGGAAAATGCTGCAAGTTCACAGGGCTAAGTGTCCTTCGGGGACAGCCATGTTCAGAGACCCCCTTGGGGACAGCCATGTTCAGAGACCCCCTTAGCACTGGCCTGACCCAGAGCATGAGCTTCGTAAATGTCTGTGGAGTCACTAAGTGAACACAAGGGCCTAATATGCCTGTTGCCTGCCATGGCCCTGGTTAGTTCTTCTCTGCCCTTCAGCCTGTGGCCCCCAGTTTTTCGTTCTGACTGTGTAAGGGCCCAGCCCATGCAGGAAGGCTGTCACTGAGCCCCACAGACCAATCTCATGCTCCCCTCTGTCGGGGCCTGCATTTCAAGTGAACCTCGCATGGCCAGAGGGTGGTTCACCCAGTGAGCCAGGTAAGTCACACATTTTGGATTCACATTGAGAATCACTCTTGCATCTTGAGCCTGTAAAATGGATCAGCAACAGGATGGGTTCTGTCGATTTAAATGTTGAGATGACTTTGGGGTATGGGAGGTTTGCTTGGAGCAACATCTGTAAAAAGATGGGAAGGAATAGGGTTGGGTACACAGAGCCTCAGCCGGTCCCCAACCCAGGAGCCCCTTGCCAAGTTAAAATGGTCACACCTTTGCCATCTTTATCAATGGCTATGTGGGCAGCCCCAGAAAGGGTAAGAGATGTTTCCTGCCACGGAGAGGCTTTGATTCTGGAGGACCTTGATGACTGGAGACCTACACCTGCTCACTGCAAAGAGAAAATTAGAGCCACGATCACCATCAGGAGTGAGATGATCATTCCAGTTTGTGGTCCTACCCCAACCTCTCCCCCCACAGACTCTCTCCCTGCCTGATCTGTCTCCCCCACACTGGCATTCCCCCACACAAGCCACCCAATCCAAACCAGATTGCCATGGAGACACCATTAGCGATGGCCTGTCCAAAGTGAACCACCGGATACCCAGCGTGCTCGGGAACGTCCCTCCTCCTGACTGTCCCTCCCAGGGCTTCCTGTGTGCTCACACCCCACATCTACCCTGCCTTTGTCACAAGTCCCCGTGACTGCTCTCATATGCCCACTGTCTTCCTTCCCCGGCACACCAAATACCCTCTTGCTCAGACCCCTGCCTCCACTATTACAGCTTACCTACCACTTTGGGTCATTTTACTTTAAATTTCAGAAGGCAAGCAAGATCTTATCAGTTGAATTTACAGATAGCTAGATGTGGTGGCCCCCAAAGGGAGTGGCACTATTAGGAGGTGTGGCTTTGTTGGAGTGGGTGTGGCTTTTATTGGAGGAAGTATGTCACTTGGAGGAGGCGGGCTTTGAGGTCTCGTACATGCTCTAGATATTGCCCAACGTCTCAGACCACTTCCTGTTGCCTGAAAACTAAGATGTAGGACTCTCAGCTACCTCTCCAGCACCATGACTGCCTGCATGCCCCCATGTCCCACCATGATGATAATGAACTGAACCTTTGAACTGTAAGCGAACCACCACAATTAAGCCCTAACTAAGACACCAGAGTTTGATCAGATTCAGAAAAATCACTTATCAGCTCTGAAAATTTAGGCAGAGAACTAGCTGGCCTGTGCCTCCCATGAGAATCTTAATTTCCAGGGCCAACTCCCCAGAGCTGTGTAAGGATAGCATCCTGAAGACACAGAGAAAGGGCAACACCAAAAGATACCAAGGTCAGGCATGGTGGCGCACGCCTTTAATCCCAGCACTCAGGAGGCAGACCCAGGTGGATCTCTGTGAGTTCGAAGCCAACCTGGTCTACATAGTGAGTTTCAGGACAACCAGAGCTATGTAGAAAGATCCTGTCCAAAAAAAAAAAAAA
>CABHPQ010163272.1:0-29844 GCA_902168405.1 Peromyscus aztecus | reverse complement strand
GAGGGAGGGTTCTAGCAGCAGGCCTGATCCAGTACAGCTCAGCGACATGACTCCTAGGAGACAGGACAGTTTGTGTTGGATATGGGTGTCTCATGGTCTGGTCCCATCCAGAGGCCAAGGGCCATCTGCCTCTTGATTGGTCGGTTGGAGTGACGGAAGGGTTTTCCTCAGAGCAGCAACACCTACCTCACTCCTAAGACCCTCACTTCAGCACAGGTACTCTTGGGGAAAGCAGGAAGTGACGGCTCTCAGGCCTGGCTCCACAGAGCTCTTCCCTGTGGGCAAATGCACACCTATTCATAGTGTAATCCCTGGCTTCCTCTCGGGGACAGCATTGTGCATCAAGCTCGTAACCCCCAAAACACATATGCTAGACCTTCAGGCCAAGGCTCTGCCACTGACTCCTGACAGAAGCCGGCTTCCCCTTCCTGCCATGGTTTGTGTCTGATCATGTCCGAATCTGCGTCTTCTGCCCACCGGCTCCCCCTGCAGGTGCCGCCCAAGGTCAGCGCAGACTTTCCCTACAGACAAGCAGGGCCACACCACTTCCCTGACTACAGTCCTCTGCTGTGTCTGACTGCTGGTGTCCCACAGACTCAGCCCTCGCTGCGACAAGGTCTTCAGGAGGTGGTTCGGCCAGCAGGGCTCTGTCTTCATGAATGGGACCGGAGCTGGCTGGATTTTAAGTCAACTTGGCATAGCTGGAGTTATCTGAAAGGAGGGAGCCTCAGTTGAGAAAATGCCAAGTGTCTCACTGTGCAGCCCTCGCTCTCCTGAAGCTCACTTACGTAAACCAGGCTGGCCTTAAACTCGAGAGATCTGCCTGTCTCTGCCTCCAAAAAAATGCTGAGATTAAAGGCTTGCCCTATCTGGCCCGGACTGATTAGCAACAGGAACAAACTAAGACACCCTTCAATGGCATTATTCCTATATGAAGAGTGGGGAGTAAGATTTTTTTGTTTGTTTGCTTTGGTGACTTTGGTGTTTAGAAGGGTCTCATCACAGGGCCTTGAAATCAGTATATAGCCAACAATAACCTCAAGCCTCTGTTTCCTGCCTCTCTGCTGAGACCTACGCATCGCCACACACCCAGCTTTATACATCGCTGAGAATCAGCGTGCTCCACCAGCGCTATTATATTCCCAGCTCTAGTAGGTTTTAACTTATGGTACAGTAGGCATGCCAGCTATTAAAGTTTGGGGGCTGGAGAGACGGCTCAGCGGTTGAGAGCATTGGCTGCTCTCCCAGAGGACCTGGGTTCAATTCCCAGCACCCACATAGTGGCTCACAGCTGTCTGTAACTCCAAGATCTGACACCCTCACACAGACACATAAAATAAAAATTAATTAATTAAAAAAAGAAAAGTTTGGAGAGCAACACGAGGGAAATTTACTGATTTGCAGAGGGAGCTGTCCCAGCAGAGGTAATGGTGTTCTGTAGGTGACGATTCTGCCGTCCCGCCTCCCTTCTCCCTTCTCAACCCAGGAACAGCTTCAGTTGACTCCCCCTCCTTATATTCCCGGCTTCCTTGATGTGACCGGAATGATCATCTCTGGATTTGTGTTGTTGTTGTCAGGATTTATCTTAATTTTACGAGTGTTTTGCCTACATGTATGCAAGCACATGCGTGTTGCCCACAGAGGCCGGCAGAGGAAGTTGGATTCTCCCAGAACTGGAGTGACAGTTGTGAGCTGCCTCGTGGGCACTGGGAATGGAACCCCAGTCCTTTCCAAGGGCAACAAGTGCTTTTACTACTGATTCATCTCTCCAGCCTCATGTTTATTTATTGTATGTGTGTGGGTATGTCTTAGTGCCACAGTGTGAGTGTGGAGGTCAGAGGACAACTTGTGGGAACTGATTCTCTCCTCCCATTATGTGGGTATCGGGGACCAAACTCACATCATCAAGGCAAGAGTCTTTACCTGTTGAGCTGTCTCACCAGGTCCCTCGTTTTTGTTTTTGTTTTTGTTTTCTTTTTAGACAGGGTCTCATTGTGTATCCCTGGCTGGCTTGGACTCATTATGTAGACCAGGCTGGCCCTCTGCCTCCCAGGTTCTGGGATTGAAGGCGATCTCCACCCTTCAGGGCCCCCTTGTCTTTAGAGACAGGTGTTCTGTAGCTCAGGCTGGCCTCCAGATTATCTCAGCCTCTTTCTTGTGCTGGAATTACAGGTGTACACTAGGCACGTGCAGTGGATATGTTCTGTATGCTGTGAACGTGTTGCTCTGATTGGTTGATAAATAAAATGCTGATTGGCCAGTAGCCAGGCAGGAAGTATAGGTGGGACAAGCAGAGAAGAGAATTCTGGGAACAGAAAGGCTGAATCAGGAGTCACCAGCCAGACACAGAGGAAGCGAGATGTAAAAGTACCAGTAAGCCACAATCCACGTGACAACTTATAGATTAACAGAAATGGGTTAATTTAAGATATAAGAACAGACAGCAAGAAGCCTGCCACGGCCATACAGTTTATAAGCAACATAAGTCTCTGTGTGTTTACTTGGCTGCGGGACTGGCGGGTGAGAGAGATTTGTCCTGACTGTGGGCCAGGCAGGACGAGGAAAACTTCAGCTACAGGCATGTAGTATCTCTGCTTGGTTTTTAAAATTTTATTCTTTTAGTTTCATACAGGAATACATTTCAGTCACATCCTCCCCCTCTCCCCCCATGACCTTCTCTTACACACTTGTGGATCTTGGACGGTAACAGCCTTTGACCAGAGCCCCCTCTTGCTCAGTCAGTAGGCCAGTGCCCATTTCAAAATACATGTCCCCTTTACCGCAACCTCCTCTCTCTCCCATGGTCTCCATTGTCCTGTCTGCTCTTACCAGAGTACTTACCCCCCCCCCCCCATCAGCAGGAGGGAAGGCCCTGGAGAGCTCTGTCCTTCTCTCCCTAGACATCTCACCTGTGGCTCTGGGACGCCCAGTATTGCTCTGTAATGGGGCTTGCCCTAATCTGCCTTATATTTGTACAAATGTGACCTCTCTAGATCAAGCAGTCCTTGAAGTCAGGGGCCTGGCTTACATGTCTGTGTTCTGCCTATATTTTAAGTCCTAAGGATACTCAGGAAATAGCTAAAAGCTCATCTGTTCCTGAGACCCCCCTAGAGCCCACACACCCATCTTTGGCTTCCAAGGAGCATCCTCAAAAGGATCTGGTTTTGACTGCCACCCTCCATGGTCCTGGGACCCATCAAATTAACAAGCTGCAGTGCCCAGTTGTTTGGTCAAGTATCAACACAGATGTTGCTGGAAAAGAATGTTTTAGACGTGATTGAAGTCAGTGGGCTTTTGTTCGTTTGATACGGAGTCTTAACCTACAGCCCGTCCTGGTTTGGAACTCACTCTGTAGCCCAGGATGGCTTCCAATCTATGGCCAATCTCCTGCCACAGTTTCCTGAGTGCCCAGATTACAGGTGTGAACCACCATGCCTGACTAAATCAGTAGACTTTGAATAAAGCAAAATGACCTCTATTATTATTTTTGTATTACTGTAACAAAGCTGGGCAGTGGTGACACATGCCTTTAATCCCAGCACTCTGGAGGCAAAGGCAGGTGAATCTCTGAGTTCAAGGCCAGCCTGGTCAGCAGAACAGCTCAGGACAGTCAGGGCTACATAGAGAAACAGTCTCGAAAAAAACCAGCCAACATGCCAGGCGTTGGTGGCGCACGCCTTTAATCCCAGCACTCGGGAGGCAGAGGCAGGCAGATCTCTGTGAGTTCGAGGCCAGCCTGGTCTCCCAAGTGAGTTCCAGGAAAGGCGCAAAGCTACACAGAGAAACCCTGTCTCGAAATGTGGGTGGCACCATCCCATGCACTAGGATCTTGGACTGCACTAAAAGGAGAAACAAAGCTGAGCATGAGCCGTTATTGTGGTTTCCGAGTGAGCAATGAGGCCAGTTGCATCTCCAAGCTCCTGCCATCGGGACAGACTGTACTCTCACACCGTGAACCCTGACAACCTTCCTTAAGGTCGCATCTGTCGGTATTTTGTAGCTAAGAAAATGTAATTAACACAAGGACACATTCCCAATGACTTAAAGTCCTCTTCTTAAGTCCCCCACGTCCAGTGGCGCTGGGACTGGAGACCAAGCGTTGAGTGTGGACCTTTAGGGGACACTTACCTAAACAACAGCATTCCTACAGATGTGGGTTTTCTACAGTTGAAGGCCTTGAACTGAGGTGCAGAAGGAAGGACTCTGCCTTTAGATTCAAGATTGCAGGGCCAATTCTCCCTTGGGGGGCTCTGGTCTGTTGGTCATTTTTCAATTTTTTTTTATTTGCTAGCCCTCACAACTAACTCAGTACCTCAGTCCATGTTTGTCTGTCTGTCTTTTGTCTGTCTCTCTCTCACACACACACCCCTCTAAAAACTTCCTGTTATCATATTGGTTGTTTTTCTGCAGGACCCTAGTTCTACCATTTCTGGCTTAACTCAAGCCTTTCACTCACTTCTGTGGCACCCTCTTATGTTCCCCCAGTCAGAGGCTTGAACTGTAATTACTCCTAATTTTGCTTTGTGTTTAGCAAGCATATTCCCAGGACTGTAAATATGTGAAACCGAACACCAAGGGATGCCCCCTCCAGACGAATTCAATGTCTTCAGTGTCACAGGCCTTCCAGTGCCGACACAGCGACTTCCGAGAGTACGGGAGGACACGCCAGGATGTCTGCCACTCTGGTGATCAGGTTGGCAAAGCTGACCCTGCAAACCATGCCTAGGTCCAAGATGGGCAAGAGACCAATCAGCCATGGGATGGGCTACAAGGAACCTGCATGAGTTCAGGATTGAGTTCACATAAACCTCTGCCTTTCCTTCTAGAATAGGTCAGACCACATGAACCTCAGCAAGGGCCTTGGGCTTCTGCCATGACCTCTGACAAGGGAAGTATGGCCAGGACATAAGGACAGATTAATCTGGGTTATTGGGGCACGTGTCAAACTTAAAGCAATCTTCTAGAGATTTGTTGGTTGATTTTCAGCTTAGTCACAGATGGGAGAACACCAGAAAACCATGGGTGAGAACCGGAACTCAGTTCTCTTGAGAGCAGGAGCGGTGGGTAAGTTCTGTGTGGCACTGTAGTGAAGATAGGGGACCTAGCCACACACAGGGTGGGGAGAGGCTGGCTTGTCAAGAGATGAGCTGGAGCTCAGCAGTGACCTTGGGAACTGAGCAGTCTGTAGTGTCCTGCTCTCCTATCTGTCACTGACTACTTGGGGCAGTTTTCACCCTGGCCAGCCTCTGGCTCTAGTGAGGATCAGGAACAGCCATCTTGGGTGAAGACGGACGTGTGGAGGCAGGGGACAGTAGGTGCTACGGGCCGCAAACAACACTTAGACCCAAAGTCTTTCCCAACCATGAGCTACATGGTCTCGGTCAATCCATTTGACTTCTCTAATAACCATCCACTTTATAATCCATAATGACAATAACACCTACTTCATGTGGTTGTTTTTAGGATTAAATAGTTAATACATAAAGCAATATTTGGATTTGGCACAAACAATGATTAGCAACTTTTGTTTGGTTTTGAGACAGCTGTTCTGGAACTTGTTATAAGACTAGGCTGGCCTTGAACCCAGAGATTCTCCTGCCTCTGCCTTCTGAGTGCTGGGATTATAGGCATGTGCTACCACACTCAGCTTTAGCAATGTTTTAAGTTTTCATTTTTTTTATAAATTACTTTAATTTATTGTGTGTGTGTGTGTGTGTGTGTGTGTGTGTGTGTGTGTGTGTGCGCGCGCGCGCGCGCGCGCGTGTGCCACAGCCTGTAGGGTGGTTAGAGGATGGATTCTCCTGTTTCAATCTCCTACCTCACCATGGAAATGCTTTCACCAGCAGAGCCACTTCCCTGCTACACAGTAAGTTTTCAATAGGAACTGAATATTGTTCGGATTTGACAGCTACCTTCAAACATTTTCTTCTTCTTCTTTTCTTTCTTTCTTTTTTTTTTTTTTTTTGGTTTTTTGAGACAGGGTTTCTCTGTGTAGTCTTGGCTGTCCTGGAACTCACTCTGTAGACCAGGCTGGCCTCAAACTCACAGAGATCCGCCTGGCTCTGCCTCCCGAGTGCTGGGATTAAAGGCGTGCGCCACCACCGCCCGGCCCTTTAAACGTTCTTGTGGGCCTTTACTTAAGTGGGAGGGAGAACACACACTCTGCAGAAGGCACACAGGAGCTGCAAGTCCTCCCTGACAGCAGTCTGCAGATGGACGTCGTGGCCCTGCATGTTAGGACACGATGCCAGTCATCTGCAGGAGAACTGGTGCCTGCTGGAAGGAATCCTGGGGACCCCCTCTAAACCTGAGACTGTCCTTCTACCACTTGTTATCTGGGGTCCCCTTGGCTCAGAGGTACAGAACCCAGCCTGCTGGGGAGTTGTGTGAGAATTCTGAGTGCTTCTAAAAAAAAAAAAAAAAAAAACAAGACAGGAGTTTTATGACTTCAGTTTCTTCAAAAACCCAGAACTGTTCTTGGAATGAGTTTACATGCCCCTTCCAGGTACAGCCGAGAGACGTGAGCTTGACTCAGATTGTCCATCATGACTGGCTATTGCCATTTGTTTACAGGCCGCTATAGAAAAACATGTTTTACCACTTGTAGCATGTCCTTGTGATTGTGATTGAGCTCATGAGAACGTTACTCAGGTGACCTTTCTTTTACCCTCAGGATATGAACTGTCTGATGCTCTGAATAAAGTTGGCTTTTACTGCATGAGACTTTACTCTTGCCTCATTTTTAGGCCCCACTTTCCCGGGTCCAACTACCAACCAGAGTGATGAACACCAGCCATACTCTGAAAACTCCAGCAAAACTATTGACTCAGACCGGAGTTTCCTAAGAACCCCAGAACTCAGTTACACGTCAGTCTAGGTGAGGGGACAGACATAAAACTGGACAAGCTCTTATTGTGCCTTGGAGAATCAGTGGCCTGTGATTAACCAGAATCAATGTCCTTTTTCTGTAAACAGACCAAAATGCTAAAAGACAACACAAAGCACCTCTGCTACCTCAGGCTGCTCTGTAACAGCAAGTCCCAGAAGACCTGACATGCAGGTCAGTACTTCTGACCATGTTCAAGTGCCACACACAAGGCACCCCCCACCCATCCCCACCCCGGCCAAACCCTGGGCAGGCATTACACATGAGAGGCAGATGGCACCAGAGCAACTCTGTGAATAAAACTTTAATAATGTACAGCAGAAACTGGACAGGCTCGTTCTTATATTAAAACAAAAAATTTCCTATATTACAATATATTTACATTTGCATACTGAAGAGGTAAAGTGTCTAAGTGGCTATTTTACAGTCCTTCCTAATAAATTGTACAAAAAACAAACAGAAGTACCGAGGACGCCGTTCAGGGGCCTGGATGGTGCCCTAAGAACGGGCTTGGACTTGGTCTGTGAATCCAGAATCCAGAGGTGCAGGTAGCCCTGTGGATCAGGGTAGCCTCAGGGAGCCAAAACACAGTTTCAGTTTCTCCCAACTCTCAGCTTAATGTAAAGAGTAGTGGGGCAGGGGTGGAGTTTCCCCCAAACCTGCTCAAGTCTTCCTGAGAGGCGGACAAGCCCCTGGGAATAGGGTAGTGGCGCGGGAGTCACTGTGGGTATATGCTGGCAGACAGCAGGACTCTACAGTTCCATCGTCACCTGTAATCACGAAGGTGCAGCTGCAGGGTCAGGGTGGACGTCAGCAGGGGTGGGTTAAGAGGTTCCCCCAATGACACAATTGGGACTCAAGGGAAATAGTTCAATGGCCAGTAAATTGGCCCAAAGAATTAAAGGAAGATCCCCTTTAATGCAAGGAAAGAAGTTACAAACCAGGAAATAAATAGAAAGGCTAAGAACATGGGGAGACCAAGGCAGGAGAAGCTGGGCTGGAGGCAGTCCCCTGCATGTACTCATGCCTCCCCTGGGGCGGGAAGGGCACACAAGGAAGGCAGTGCTTTGGGGGTCTCGCCTGGGTTTCTGAACTCCAGGCCTCACCATCCTCTGCCTGAGGGGATGTAGTATCCTCTTCCCTCAGTGGTTTTAAGAACAGGAATCCTAGGCTCATAAAGGCTCTCGGAACCAGCCATAGGCCCTTCTGGTCTCCAAGCGGGTGCTCACCCGCTCACATGATGCAGCTCCTCTGGTGCCCCAGGCGCAGCACCCAAGCCTGTCTCCTTCCCAGAAGTCCTCCCAGGTCTAGCACTCAGCAGCAGGCAACTCAAACTGCTGAGCAAATGTCGGGAAAGTGCGGCCAGGTGGGCAATGCACAGAGGGCTGAGGCTGCTCAAGGGGAGGGGTGTGCATGGGACACAAGACACCAGGTCCCCAGGGAGGAGGAGCTCACTGCTGAGTGGGAACCGGCTCAGGCGCAAAGACAAACGTTTCCAGTGACTGAACTATGTGCGTTTGATTCTAGAGAATGTTTCTGTGGTGTTTTGTTTGTTTTCGGGATTTCTTTAAAAACAAACATACTAAGAGGTAATTGTCACATAGAGATGGTTTTCCTTTTACAAAAACTTAACAGTATTAAAGTTAAAATCCTGACCCTCCCAATAAAATAAAATAAAATAAAATGAATTAAAACAAACCACTCCAGTTACAAGTTATGGCTTCAAAGTTATGATATACCTAAGATATGCTGACCAAATCACCACCACAGCAGGCTTCTAGAACTCATTAAATACTACGCTTAGGTTAAACATCATATTCAACCCAGATTCTCCCTTCAGTAGGGACCCTGAAGTGGATGCGAATCTCTGCTCTTCCCTCTACCCTCCTCAGAGAATCCAGTACAAGAGGCTCATGCAGATGCCTCCCTCCCTCCCACCCCCTGCAGCCCATCCCTTCCCACCCCAAACCCACCACCACCACCACCAAAAATATACACTGCAGTCTGCAGAATCTGGGGCGGGACACACAGATGTGACATTCCAATCGGAGTCCCAAGATCTGGCTTCAGATTCCTTGGCCCTTCCTTACTGCTGCCGAGGAAGCTGCCCTTGGGCTGGCTCATTTCCCACGGCTGATGCGGAAACACAACACCCAAGACTTGCATGCCATTCTTTCTCTGCTCCCCCTCCCCCCATTCTGACCCAAAAGCCTCTCATACCATGGACAAGCGGGCCAACTTTTGGTTCTGGTCTGAAATGAAAGAGGAGGGCCTGTGGCACAGGGTGGGCAAGCAACCTGCTGAGAAAAGGGCCACCCCGACAGGGGCTGGGAACAGGAGAGACCTTCAGGAGGGCACCAGGAGAATAGGTGCTGCTCACTGTGACAGAGGTGCCAGCACTCGGAGACAGTATGGCCACCACACCCTGGCCTGCACATGCACAGAAAGCTCAAGCAGGTAAGTGTGCACCTACAGACACACACAGACACACAGACACACACACACACACACACACACTCGTAAGGGCGTGGCACAGACCAGGCACAATGTGGGATACACTCGGCACATGCACACTTGGCTGGACAGACAGGCAGCAGGTGGTATCTCTAATGGCAGTCCCTCCAGATGTCCACGAGAAGGGGGTGGTGTGGCTCAGGACTGCCTGTGAGAGTGGCTACACTTCCGGTTCCTCTCAATACCTTGGTGCCAGGTTGACTGGTCCCTGGAGGAAAACCTGCAGACCAGCAGACCACAAGGTACAGGGACTGCTCCAGGGAGAGCCCAGCACCCCTTCACCATTGCCGGCTACAGGCCGGATGCACTGGGCTTTGTGTACTTCCCACTGCAAGCAGTTCGACTTTCGGCATCGAGTTCTCTACATAACTTGCTCTCAGAGTCTCCATGCCATCAGGAGGTAAATAGAAAAAGTGTCTGTGTCTCAAACCCAATATGGGAGTGTCCGACTCTCCCGGGCTCTGTCCCTCTTGCAGGCCAGGGCTCTGGTCGGAGGGCTGGGCAGAAACAAGAGGTAGGCCTCCAGCACACTGCACGGCGGCTGCAGTCGTCTTCACTGCCCAGGGTCTGTGTGCAGGCAGAGGAGCAGCTTAGATTTTCACGTCTTCCTGCACGCTCAGCTGGGACAGCGTCTTCTTGATGCGCAGCGCCGTCAGGCGGGCAGCGCCATTGGCGTACCAGCACTCCCGCATCATCTTCCCCATCACCCGCAACGCCTGCGCAGAGAAACCACAGTGACCCACGGAAGCCGGGGCCGCTGGCTCACGGCCGCCTCCCTGTCAGTCAGGTCGGGTCCACCCACGATGTTTGCATGCTTTCTTCCCCAGCTTTTCCTTCCCTAAGGGGCAGGTGTACAAGGGAAGGGCAAGGCAGCACCGGAAGGCTGGTTCTTTCAGCCTCACACTCAACTAAATCCACTTCACGGTGCCCAGGGTATATTTTGGGAAATGCTGTTCTCCTACACAGCAGGAAGGCCCTGGATAAAATGTGAGTCCCGAACCATGTTCCTAGGTGCGGAATCGCCCCCTAGCGGCCAGGCTCTTTACCAGTAGAGACGAGCTCTTCCTACTCACGGTTTCCAGAATCAGCAGAGCTGTGCCTTACCCTGAAATCTGCCCAGGATGTACTCAGAGGTTATTAGCATAGCCGTAAAGGCAGGGGGGTAAATGACAGGTGTGTTAATTGTTCACACCTACTCCAGATGCGACGTCAGCACAGGGAACTTCAATGTAAATTTGTTTGTTACAATGAAGCTACATAAATAAATAAATAAAACAGCACCAAGAAAAGCAACGCCGCCGTGAGTGACCGGGCCTGTGTCCTCTGCTAGGCAGACCACACTCCCTCAAGTCTCCACGTTAGTTAGGGGTCTATCACAAAACTCCCCACATTTCAACTACCTCCCATTCCAAATACCCTACTGGAATTCAGATTCTCCATCAAATTCACACTCTTCCCTCAACCCCTTTTATCTGCAGTTTCCACAAAGGCCACCATCTCAGGCCTGCCTCTTTCTGGTGCCCAGCCTGAACCACGGCTGAGCCTCCCTGGCCTGTGGCTACAGGGCCACTTTTCTAGTGTGACAGTTCTGTAAGAGCCATACTGAGGCTGGAACCCAGGCCTTGCAATGAGCGACACCCGCAGGCAATTTTGATAGGCTAACCAGTTCTGTTTATTTTTGTTTCTGTCTTTTCCTGACTACCTCCCTCATGGCAGGGACTTCCTTTTCTTGTACGTTATCATTTCCAAAGGGACACTTTATAACACCAGGAAAATGACTATAGCCGCAAAGGACTTGTGTGTAGAAAGGCACAAACTGAGCACCCCATATCTGAAATGCTTGGGACAGGAGGTGCTATGGACTTTGGATCCTCTCCAAATATCTGCATATACATTTACGCAGAGAAGGGACTAGAGCCACCTCTGAACAAGAAACTCACTCACACTTCTTATTCACCTTCAATTCAGTCTCAAAGTGACTCTGTGTAATGTTTTCAGTGTGCCTGCATATGACTATGACCTGTCACCTGAGGCCAGGTGTCACACGAGGCCAGGTGTGGGATTTCCTAGTTGTAACACTACGTTAAAGATCAAAAAGTTTTGTACTTTGGATTTACAGACAAAAGATACACTCAAAAGACAGACCTGGGTTGGCCCATTAAGAGACAGACAAACCCTCCCTTGGCAGATGGAGGAGTCTCAGGTGTCAAACAAGCTCCCTACCTCATAACTCTGCCACCAGTTGGGGATGTTGGGCCGTAATTTCTGGTCACAGACGACCTTTCTCATTTCCTCAATGGAAGGGTCGGAGGGCACTAAGTCATAATACGGCAGTTGATATTCTTCATGGACTCCTAGGAAAAAAGAAAACCTAGTCACCAACAGAAGGAAGAGTGAGTTCCTTCAAACTCAATGACAGCCATGCTTTGAGCCCTGATTTCTCACTACAATGAGCTCAGTTCCTCTGGACAAGGCTGCTGGTTCCAGGCAGGCTAACCAGGAGCACCAGGAGCACCAGGAGTACCAGGAGCACCAGCACACACAGTCTGGGCCTCTAGTTCTGGCATGGGAGGCTGGGGCAGGATGACTGTGAGTTCAAGCTAGTCTCACAGTCCCATCTCAAACAGAAACAAGGCAAAACCAAAAACTGACAAGCATAGCCAAGAAAGTATTCATTATAAAAAGAAAAAAAAAGGGGCAGAAAATGTTGGACTACTAGAGTCACGTGAGCATTTTCCAACGGACCAAGTTGGTAACATCTAAACAGACTATGGAGTCTGACAGGAGCACAATTTTATGTCACTGGATGTGAGGGCGATCTGGCTGTGACATCTGTCACCCCATTGATGCCAGGGTTAATCGGGTGACAGGGCTGGCCAGGCGGGTGTCCCCTTCCTCCCTCACCACTCCATGTGCGTCCTTCCTGAAGCTGCGCGCCCTCCCCAAATGGAGGAGGACTGGTCTTCGGTCAAGGGTACACAAGGAGCTGTTCTCCCCTGCTAGGACCTCCAAACAGGCTTTCAAGGTCCTGTTCTTGTCTTCTGAGACAGGGCCTCTCTACATAGTCCTAGCTGTCCTGGAACTCACTAAGGAGACCAAGCTGGCTTTGAACTCACAGATCCTCCTGCCTCAAGCATGCACCACCACCCACCAGGAGGGAAGAGTATTTTTGAACTCATCGGTTCAGTGCCGAGAGTGAAGCAGGTCTTCTGGAAGCCCTGGGGCTGGGAAGCAGCCGAGCACCCATGTGGTGAGCCAACAGTAAGTGGGTGGACCTGTACCTCATTGTTTTTCCCTTTTGTGGTTCAAGACAGGGTCTCAATTGGCTGGCCTTGAAGCCATGGTCCTCAGCCTCAGTCTCTAAGGTGGGCTATGGGAACGGGCCAGCACACCCCCTGGAAGTCTTCCTTCACAAGAACAACACAGCTGACTCACAGGAGGTAAAGACCTTGAATGAATGCTGGCATGTTGGATTTTTAACCTCTGGCTGTCAACATCATAAAGGGACGGGACCAATATTCTGTACTTTGTATTAGAAGCCCAGACTAATGCCCATGAAATATTTTTGCTCCAAATCAACAACAACAACAACAAAAAAAAACAAAAACAAAAACAAAAAAAACCCCAACCTGGATGTGATTCTGACACATAACAGTTTGGTAGATATACCAAACTACCAATTCACAGGAAATGTCAGGCCGTCAGTGAGACTAGAGGACACTTGGATTCTCCAGTAAGGTGAAGAAGGGAGACAGTGGGGGTAGAGAGACTTCAGAGGTGTGTTCAGATGAACAGTGACAGCATCTGCACTCCGATTTGAACTCGTGTGGGTTGTCAGACCCAGAGCCTCACACACACTGGGCAAGCACTCTACTGCGGACATATGGCCTACCCCATGCTGGCCTCAAAATTTCAATCCTCCTGTCTCAGCCTCCTGGGTACTAGGATTATAGGTCTACATCACTACCCCCAGGCCACATGCAAGTGCTCTACCACTGAACTACATCCTAAACTCCCCCTGCCCCCCTGACAGGGTCTCACTAATTTCACAGGGGCTTCAACTGGGAGTCCTCTTGCTTCCACATCCCAGGATTCACTTTTAAGAGTGAAGTAACTGTGGTATTTTTAAATTCCTATCCTTTAGATTTACACATAAGAATCCATAGTTAAGTGCAGGGCAGTGGCGGCGCACACCTTTAATCCCAGCACTCGGGAGGCAGAGGCAGGCAGATCTCTGTGAGTTCAAGGCCAGCCTGGTCTACAGAGCAAGATCCAGAACAGCCAGCGCTACACAGAGAAACCCTGTCTTGAAAAACCAAAAATGAAAAAAAGATTGATGTATTTATGTACGTGCACCACGTGTGTTCCTGGTGCTGGCAGAGGCAGGAAGGAGTCGTCAGACCCTAGAACTAAAGTTAGGGATGGTTGTGGGCTATTCCAGGAATGCTGGGAACCCGGTCCTCCGTAAGAGCAGCAGGCGCTCTTTACCACTGAGCATCTCTCCAGCCCGATGCGGTAAGATTTTAAACAGAGGACTGGACCAGGTAATCATTATCTAAGGGGCAGTTGGGAGCTGAAGGTCAGGCCTCGGCCTGCTACAGTTTCAGCCATGTGACCTTGCACACATTACTTCACCTTTCTCTGACTCATTTTTTTCATCTACAAAAGACTCACGTCTGCCGTCACAGGTCTGCAGTGAGGACACTGAGCGTACACACGTAGCAAGCGCTAAGAGATGCTGCGGTTGTTACAGATTCAGCCCTAGTTCCTGGTCGTCACTAGAAAGAAGACAGGAGCTTCTTCACAGTTTGAGCGTTGTACGACAGGGCCAGGGAGACAGCTCAGGAGGTAACGGGCCTGGTGTGAGCATGAGGGCCTGACTCAGGTAAAGCCAGGACACATCTGTGACCCCAGGGCAGGAACTTCAGCCGTCAGTCTAACTCATGAGCTCCAGGAGTGGTGACACCCTGTTTCAAAAACATGAGGTGAACCTCTGGCCTCCACATGCACACACATGTGCACATACCTAAGGGAACATGTACATGTATATACATCAAACGCACACAATGATTTTTAAAAAGACCCATGACAATTTGGAAAGATCCATCCCTCTTTGTGGAAAGAGGGATGCTGAGTTTACACGATACATACATACATACATACATAAATATACACACATATGTATACACATATATGTACGTATATATGTGTGTATGTGTATTACATTCTAGCACTACCACTGAATTACACTACAGTGCCGTAATTTTCCTAATCAACTTTACTTAGTTATACTGATCAAAATTAAAGAGGCCCAAGCCCGGGGATGGAGAGATGGCTCAGAGGTTAAGAGCACTGGCTGTTCTTCCAGAGGTCCCTGGTTCAATTCCCAGCACCCACATGGCAGCTCACAACCATCTGTAACTCCAGTTCCAGGGGATCTGACACCTTCACACCAACGCACATATAATAAAGTTAAATAAATTATTAAAAAAAAAAAAAAAAAAAAAAAAAAGAGGCCCAAGCCCATGAGTACCCGAGTATCTCCTCCAGTACCCGTGTCTAACTACACACATCATGGCCAGAAAAGGGCAGGAACAGAAAAAAGGGTCCCGCTGGAACATCTACCAGCTATTTTTAATTCAGCTACTTCTACTGCCCAGGAGCTTTCACCAGACCAAAGGCTGAGGGGAAGGCTCTGGAGGCTCTGGAACCTGAGCACATGGTGGAATATTAGAGGCCGTCATAAAACACGTACACAAGTTGACAATAAAAAGTGTTCTCGCCACTAATCTTCTCCAAGTTCTGACATGAACAAGCAGCTGTAACTGTCAGGTTTTGGTTTTTCAATTATGAGAGAAGAAAAATCTTGTTAAGAAGGTCCTAAGCACTCTTGTCAACTAGGAAAGTTCTACTCTTGGTGAAAGAAGGAAACACAAGCCGGGCGTTGGTGGCGCACGCCTTTAATCCCAGCACTCAGGAGGCAGAGCCAGGCGGATCTCTGTGAGTTCGAGGCCAGCCTGGGCTACCAAGTGAGCTCCAGGAGAGACGCAAAGCTACACAGAGAAACCCTGTCTCAAAAAAACAAAAAAAAAAAAAAAAAAAAGAAGGAAACACAAGGCTCCCCCAGAGATGTGGCGAGGAGTGTGCCCGGGAGACCTACATGTCGGAACCAATTGCCTCCTTCTCCTAAGACCCCCATCTTAACCCTGGCCCATTGCACCCTAGGAATTCTCCTCCACTGTGGGTTAAAGATAAAGACAGTGAGAGAGAGAGGGAGGGAGGGAAAAGAGAGTGTGTGTGTCACATGTCTAATGAGCTATCAAAATGATCATCACAAAGAACAACCCTATTCAACAAACTGGTCCCAGGGCTTAGAGTATGGAGGAGTCTCGTCCAGCAGGAACAAAGCCCTGAGTTAGTTCATCCCTAGCCCTGAAAACGAATGTGACACCCAGCTGGCCTCTCGGCACAGTGCCTCCAGGACTCTGGCACCCAACACCCCGCAGGCTGTGGAGAAGAGGGGCGCCAGCACCGCTGGGAACAGGAGGGGACGGTACCTCCAGAGTTACATCTTCGAGCAATCTCCCAGTATACAAGCCCCAGAGCATAGATGTCGGCACACTTGAAGGAGTCAAAGTGCTTCATGTTGATGGTTTCATCCAGTACTTCCGGAGCCATGTATCTGGAATGTAAGAGAAACGCGGTTACGCACACCACACTAAGTCTACGCGTGTGAGAACGCTGCTCCATCTCAGCTCTCTGGGGAGCAGGAGTGAGCGCCTGTCTTCCACCACACAGTCTGCTTTGAATCCAGAGCTGAAGGTCTCAGCTTCTGGATCCTTGGCGCGGCCTGTGTTGTGGGACTACACCAGTGGTGATGGCGGATCGCTACTGGAGCCATCACTTCACAGGGGAGACACAGCGATGGAGTGAGCTTAAATTCATTCTGAATTTCTTTATCTTACCTGATTTCAGATAGGTGAAAACCATTCTAGAGGTGATCAAAATCACACTTAGTGACTCTGAGCAGTAATTGTGTGTAATTATATGATGTAAGACGCCCCACCCACACTCTGGAGCCTGGGTAGATGCAATCTCAGGTCAAAAGGACAAAGGAACAGCATGATTAATTCACTCAGATCCAGCACAGACCTTCTCTCCCACCCCCCATCTTGTGATGTCAGCCATCTAAGCTAGTTCCTTCACTTCTCAGTGAAGTGGAGAGCAGGCCGCACCCCTTCAGGTAGCCAGACACCAGCCTGCATTAGCTCTGCTCAGGCTGCCCCCCCTGCTCTGCAGGTTCAGACAGGATCCATTCCCCTCTCCCTCAAGGGGTTCCGCCAGCCACCCCTGCACCGCAGTGTCGCCCCTGCCCCTAGCCAGGTTTGCTGCCTACCCTCCTAAACTCTGCTCCAGAATGCTTTTTAGTTTATTTTCTTAAGACAGGGTTTCTCTGTGTAGCTCTAGCTGTCCTGGATCTCGCTCTGTAGACCAGGCTGGCCTCAAAGATCCACCTGCCTCTGCCTCCCAACTGCTGGTATTAAAAGCATGTGCCACCACAGGCCAGTTTCTTTTTCATTTTGAAATAGTTATCTTCATTTTTTTTAATGTGTGTGTGTATGTGTGTGTGTGTGTGTATGTGTGTGTGTGTGTGTGTGTGTATATGTGTGTGTATGTGTGTGAACACCTGCCAATGAGGTCAGAAGAGGACTTTTGGATCTCCTGGGGCTGGAATTATAGGTGGTTGTAAGCCAAACAACTTGATATGGATGTTGGGAACCAAATTTGGGTTCTCTGCAAAAGCAGTATACGCTCTTAATCACTGAGTCATTTCTCCAGTAATCCTTAATCCATTTTTGGAGACAGGGTCTCACTGTGTATTTGAACTTACAGAGATCTGCATGGATCTGCCTCCTGAGTGCTGGGACTAAATGCATGAGCCACCAAGCCAGGCCTCCTGCTCCAGACTCTTCCTCCACTGCCCTTTTCGAGGCCACAGCACACACATGCTGTGGGGCGGGGCTCCTGGTACAGCACTTGTTAGGCATCGCTGTGCAGTGTCCAGTATGAGGGGGGGACCAACACCTGCTGTTCAAGGACAAGAGGACGTCTCCCCCCGGTTCCTCATGTGTGTGTGTGGGTGGGGGGTGAAGAGTGGGGCCGGAGTCCAGGGCCTTCCTACCGTTTGGTCCCCACCCTCTGATTCGGAGCGATGTCGATGGTATCAGTGACTGCGTCATGACGGACAGCCAGGCCCAGGTCTGCAATGGCACACATGCCATTCTTCTTCACCAGGATGTTCTTGGACTTTAAGTCTCGATGAGCAATTCCAGGCTTCCCTGGCAGAGACAAAACCAGGCACACTTAAGGAAGATGCATGCATGGAACACGCACGGGTTCTGAGCCAGACTGTGGGCTGCCTCCTGGCTTTGCCTCCCACAGGCCAGTGATCCCATGAGAAGCTCAGCCTTCTCCTCTGGACAGTTAGAATAATGGCACTTCATGGGGATGTGGAGAGGATAAAAGCATTCCCAGAAGTACCTGACATGCCTCAGAATGACATGATTATTGCTGAACATTAAAATACTAGCACTCAACAGCCCTGAAGAGCCCAGGTGGGTCAGGTGGACAACTGAGCACACGGTGGCGCTGAGGCCGGGGACTGCCATTAGTCCTGCAACACTGGAGCCTGCCTGTCAGGCTGGTTTCCTACCACATGCAGTGAGAGCCACTGCCCAGGGCCACGCAAGCCCCAGTGTTCACACCTGCTGCTGGGGTGAGCCCGGGCTCCACAGCCAACAGGACAGTCTAGCAAAGTCTGGGTCCTCTTCCCGGAAAGCCGCAGACAGGTAGGCCCCATGTCTTGCCACCATGAAATGTGCAAGGCAGTGCCCAACCTCAGCAGGAGATTACTACACTCCTTCTTCTAGGGTGCTGGTCTCTTCTTAGTTCCACTCTTCCACAGTGTACCCCAAAATGCTGTTCCTTAGCAAATCACTGAGCCTGTGTTAACAGCAGCCAAGCCCTCACCTCAGATCTTCCCTAGGGGAAGGGCTAACGACAGAGCCAATGAAGGAGCGCTGTTCAGCTTTTGTTCCTGCTCAGACAGTTTGGCGCTCTGTTCCTCAGATGAAACCACCATCCCCAAAGTTTGGTCCCAGCTCCCTCAGTGAGGAGGACCAGATGGCGATGGACAGGCCTTTGTCTCAAGCTTCCTGCTCTTTAGCTGAGTTCACTACCCACCTTGAGTGCCCACAATCTCCATGTGCAGGTGTGCCAACCCACTGGCTGCAGACAGGGCCAGCTTAATCATCCCCTCAATGGTCACTGTGTATCGGTTCAGATAATCAAACAGGGAACCGTGCTCGTGATAGTCAGAGACAAGCCACAGCTGGGTCCAGGTGCCGTTATCTGCAGAAAACAGAGGCGGTCTGAACAGAAGGAACTGAGCAGCAAGGAGGCGGTGTGTGCTGCAAACGAACGCCAGGCTCAGCAAGACCAGCATCGGCACTTCTTGCCTCTCAACTCTGGCTGTCCCTTGACCTCACTTCCCTACAGCGACCTCCAGGGAGGACAGGGAAGAGCATTTCTTTTTTAGAACTGCTCCGTTATCCAAGTGAGTGTGGTGGTTTGAACGAGAGGTCCCCTAACAGCCTTGGGCGTCTGACTTCTTGACCCCCAGTCGGTGGCTGTCTGGGAAGCCTAGAAGGTGGGGCCTTGCTAGAGGAAGTGTGTTACTGGGGGCAGGCTTTGAGGTTTCAAAAGGCCTGAGCCATCCTTCTGCTTGTGGTTCAAGATGTGAGCTCCCAGCTGCTGTTCCCGCAGCCCGCGCCGGCAGCGTCACCATCATGGACTCAACCCCTGAAGAGTGAGCACAAAGTCAACTCTTTTATAAGCTGCTTTGGTTGTGGTGCTTTATCACAGCAACACACAAGTTGGCTGAGACATCGGGAACACTGAAAAGGACTGAGGACAGTTCTAAACAATATCCATTTTACTGCCAAATCTGCAATGTGGGGTAGCCAGAGAAGAACAATATGTGCTTAGGGAAAGCAATAGGTTCCATTTTGTTATAGCCCTGACTTTGTGAGACTCACAAGGCTACACTCACCACTGCCAAGGAGCAACACCTCAAAGGCCTCTCCCCTCCCCGAATGCCGTGTGACCTTTTGATGGTAACCCAGCCTAGCACCTGTCTCACTGGAAATGTTGCCAGCCTGTGGCCATCCTCAGGCTAGGAGCTGGGATGGGAACAAGACGATCTCCTTTGTGCATCACTGTTACAGAACCAAAGATGCTTTTCCATGCATGAACAGCCCACTGTGAAGTATTTCCAGAAAGCTCATCTTGCCCTCAGAGAAGCAGTGGAAAGTGGGTAACATGCACTGTATTTTCCCTCTTTTTCACATGGGGTAGCAGGAAGGAGGACGGGAGAGGAAGGGAGAGAAGAAAAATGCCAGGAATCAAATTAGGCTATGCTTCTGTCACTGGGAAGATTAGATGTTGGACTGAGAGCTCCCAAGGTCTAGGCTGGTGCTAGTTCCACGGCATCATACTGAATATACCATGGTAAAAAGGCAAGAGCAAAGAGCCTAACTTCCCTCCTCCCTGGCCCTATGCGGGTGTCCCCAGCCAGATCCCAACTCACAGAAGCTGCCAGAATCAACAGAGAGCAACTGCTGGAAAGGTCTGAACCGTGGCACCTCTGATCCCAACAAGGGCCACACTCCAACCAACAACTACTTCTTGAGGGCCCACTGATTTGTTACAAGAAGATGGTTTGAGCCTTCCAATGATTCTAAGATGTTTGCAAGAGCGGCCGCTTCCTCAGAGGGCTAAGACTCTTCTTCCCCTATATTTGAACCCAGAACTCTTCAGCTTAGGGCAGCTGGGGCCATCAGTAACCCCACAGCACTGGGAGGAACGAGCTTTTGTTGTTTCAGCATCTCCCACAGGCTCAGTGGACACACGCCACCCAGTAAGCTGTGTCAGAACTGCCAGAGACTTCTAAAACATGGCCCGGCTACCTCACCATTTCTGTGTTCCAGGGATATTCTCTGCCAGTTGTCCCCTCTTCCCCTGGGATCTCTGTGCAGTTTGTTTTTACGTAAGATGATTTGGAAGACTGGTAGAGGCCCTGGCCCTCAGTGACCAGTAAATGCTATGAAATTAATGCACAGCATTCTAATTATTACCTCTGTGCTCAGTATCAAACACAGGCCTTTCAGTGTTCCCTTAAAATGTCCGCTGTGCAAGCACAGGACCTGAGTTTGCATTCCCATCACTCATGTAAAAACCAGGCATGGCACATGCTCCTGTAACACCAGCATTGGACTGGGGTGGAGACAGGAGGGTCACAGGGACTTGCTGACAGTTAATCCAGCCGATCAGTGAGCTCTGGATTCTGTGAGAGACTATCTCGAAAAATAGGGCAGAGAACAATACAGGAAGACAAAGACACTGACTTCACACACTCGGGAAGATACACACACACACACACACACACACACACACACACACACACACAAAGCCCAGCATAATCTGGTCTCTGCCTACCCCTCCATTACTTCTCCCTTGCTATCTGCAGAACCCAAACACACCTCACCTGTGCACATGCGCACACAGACTTTCCTCGGTCCGGTTCTGCCACCTCTGTCAAGCTCATTTGTGACCCGCCTTCGCTATCACTCAACCTAGACTGGCTCGCACCTGCCTCCTACCATCAGCTGTTAGTTTACCCATCAGTGAGGTCCTCACAATAGGGATGTGCCTAGGCACAAGCAAAAGCCTCTGAACTGCAGCAAGACAGCTAGGTGTGGTCCACACCCCCGAGAGGCTGAGACACAGAGACCACCTGAGAGGCCAGGCTGTACTGCACACCAAGCCCCTGCCTCAACCCCACCCTCCCTAACAAAGAAGCAAGAAAAGGTGGGAGGAGAGCGAAGGAGCAACAGCAGCAGCTCAGGGGCCTTAGTGCTGAACGGACCAAAAAGTGAGCTTCACAGCTACAAGGTAACACTCGGGACAGCAGGTCTTAGTTCCTTGGTGGCTGCCGCCACAAGTGCTGGTTGTGTTGCAGAATGTGACTGTACACATTTCTGTCACTATTCTTTGCTGGGAGGGGGAAACTAATTCCTTATTGTAGGAATTTTCAAAATAAATAAATAGGAGCCCAACGGGGACCACACTATGTGCAGGTCTGAGAGCAAATCAAGGAGGAGGAAGAGCCGTGGGGTGAGGGCGAGTGCCTTCTTACCTGCCTAACGACCCAGGCTCCATGTGGGGTTCTCTCAGCATACAAGGCTCCGCATTTTCAAAAGGGTTTGAAACTGTTCTTATCCAGACTTCCTCTGCGCTGCAGAGCAGTCAGCTCTCTCCAGTGCCCCCAGCCCCAGGGCCGCTGATTCTGGGACACCTCATACCTTTATTGTCAGCAGCAATGAATCCAAGGATGTTCTCATGGCGCAACATGACTGTCTGGTAGATCTCTGCTTCCCGGAACCAAGATCGTTCTTCACGAGAAGAGAAGATTTTCACAGCCACATCACCACCTCTCCAGCGGCCACGCCACACTTCCCCAAATCGGCCCTTGCCGATAATCTCTTGTAAAACAATGGTTCGGGCCACCGTGCGCTGGACGAAAAGGGGTAAGCCTATGGGCCAAAGAGTGAAGAGAAGTCTGACATTGCAAATCTGCTAAACTCTGGGCCTGCCACTCAGTGTGTGTCTCCAGAAAGGCCCTCAACAAAATGTCCCTCCAACCTCCCCTGGCCCAGGAGCCACAGAGTGTCACAGCAAGGCCTGAGCCATGCTAGGTTAACCACAGCGGGCTAAGAGCAAGTCATGTGATCAGCTGCCCCGTAGCTGAGAATTTCTCCTCTGGTCTATGTGAATGAGAAACTTGCATGTAAATCTTTGACCACATTCACCCTCACCAGTGTCTGCTGTATTCTGATGGTCACAGAAAAAAAAGAAAGCAGGGCTCCTGAGGTGGGCACGGCCTCCTGGCCACCCTGCTCACTAACCACTAGAGGGCGATGCTGTGTGGCCAACAGGACCTACGGTCCAAGCTCATAGGGTTCCCAGCTCTCTAGAGAGCTATTCACAGGAAGGCTCCAGGTGTAGACTGGAGACTACCCACACTAATTCATGACTCATTTTACCGTCTTGTAGGGCTCATCATTGCTTCATTTGACTCACTCAGTGTCTGTCTGTCTGTCTGTCTATCCAATCACCCTTCTCATCATGACTGACTTTATCTTTCATTCCCTCCCTGGACCAAATGACAGCTGTCAGTAATCCTGGGTTTGGTGGGTTTACTGTGTACTCAATACGCATGAGGCTCTACGCTAGGGGTTTTACATAAATGACCTCATCATGTTCAGTAAGGCAGGCTTTGCTATTATCCCCATTGTACAGACAGGAACACTAGGAAGGCTCAAAAGGGAATGTTCTATAACTCGCTCAAATAAATGCAAACAGCAAAGAGCAAAGCAGAAGTTAAACTGCCCCACGTTTCCTAGGCAGGCCCGTCCTTCCCTCACGCTTGTGCCCTGTCCTGTTCTGTTCCTTTCTAAAGACTTCCAACTGGTTTCCACCTCATCTCACCTGCCCTGGTTCTACACACCCACACAGCCCTGCTTCACCCTGCCCTTTCTAACAGGAGACTGGCAAGGGAATGGATCCATCCTCCACATCACTGCCAAAATCTCATTTCATCCAAAGGGGGAAAAAAGCATTTATTTGTCCATGTGAAAACTTTCAGCAGAAGCTCTGCGCTGCAAGACAAAGTGTGGCCCCATAGCCCTTTATACCTGGCCAGCCTGCCTCTGCCTGCTCTAGGCACATCATGCCAGAATCATTATTGTGAGTCTTTAAACACACTGGGAGCCTTCATGGGTTTTTGCTCTTGCATTCAGTCTGTTCCACGGCCTGGAATGTTCCCTGCCTGTTTACCTCACTTACAATCTCAACCTGTTCTTCAAGACTCCCTCAAATGTACACGCCTCTGTAAGATTCTTCAACAATCCTGTCAGCCTATCCAGTCACAGGCCAGCTTCTTTTCAATCCTTGTTTCCAGAGGGCATTCAGTATGCATTTATTAAAAAGAACCAGAAGTCATAGCCCTAACATGAACTTAATACTTTAAAGACAGCATTATTAAATACCCAGGCTAGAGAGATGGTTTAATGGTTAAGAGCACATACTGAGCCAGGCATGGTGGCACACACCTTTAACCACAGCGCTCGGGAGGCAGAGGCAGGTGGATCTCTGTGAGTGTGAGGTTAACCTGGTCTACGTAGTGAGTTCCAGGCTTGCCAAAATTACATAGTGAGAGCTTGTCAAAAGAAAAGAAAGAAAGGAAAAAGGAAGGAAGGATGAAAGGACAACCATTCTTCCAGAGGATCCGAGTTCAGTGCCCAGCACTCTGTCAGATGACTCACAAAGTACAGCTCCAACAGATCACTTCTGGCCTCCAAGGGCACCTACTCACCTGTACGTACCCGCCCCTAACACACACACAATTTAAAAAACAAAACTAAAAACAAGACCAACACCTTGGAAGCCCTGCACACTCTGTACCAAAAATGGACTGAATTACCCAAGGAGGAATACTCATTAACTGTTTTAGTCTAGACAAAATGTCTACCAAGACTCCCCAATCTCAGCTGGCTTGGATCTGAAAACCCTAGGACACTAAGACTCTCCCAGGCACTTCCAGCCACTGCCCTGCCTTTGGTGGGAAAGCACATGCCAGATCATATTTTCTAGGTTTCTAAAAATATGCAGCTTTTAAATATATTCATGCTGGTGCTCTCTGCTGCTGAGCTCCCTAAGGCAACACCACTGACATGGAGAAGATGTCAGCGCTCACAGGAGGGCATCTGGCTATGACTGATGGCACAGCTTCCTTGCATAACCACAGTCTAACCCACGGCAGGGAAACAGAGTCACAGTGAGACCTGTGTTCCAGCTCACGGCAGCACTGCCCTCTGGATGTTCTTTCTATGTTCAGAAGAATGGACTAGTTCTGAAATGATCGTTTATCTTCATTACAACAGCAACAATATTATCTTTTCAGTCCTATTTGCATCTAATAGTTAGCTGAGCTGGGTTTTTGAGACAGGGACTCACTATGTAGTCCTGGTTGGCCTGATACTTGTTAGGCAGTCTGTGCTGGCCTTGAACTTGAGGCAACTGTCCTGCCTCAGCTTCCCCAGTGCTAATGATACATGTACATATACATATACACACATACATATATACATACACACATACATATATACATATACACACACATATATACATATATACACATACATATATACATACACACATACATATATACATACACACATACATATATACATATATACACATACATATATACATACACACATACATATATACATATACACACACATATATACATATATACACATACATATATACATATTACAGACGGTCTCAGCTATGCTCTACCACACCCACATATTTAACTTTTTCTGTTTTTGTTAGCTGAGCTATTTCCCGAGACCTGAGCAACCTCAACTCTCTCCAGCCTGAGTTCTGGTTTCATGTCAAGGCCCAGTGCTGAGTTCAATGCCTCATCTAAGAAAGCCTTGGACAATAACAGGCCCTCCAGGAAATGGAGGCCAACTATGCTGGAAGCCCAGGCTGCCTTTCCGATAACTCTTACCAAAGCCCACGGGCTGTGGAACAAGTCAATGATTCACCAAGTCTCCAGTCTAAGCTTTGCTCAGTGCCCTCAGAGACCAGTGATTAGCTGCCAGCACCTCACAGGAATCCGGCACACTCTGGTTTCTCAAAAGGAGCCCTGAAACTGAGCATGTCGGATGGAAGCAGCTCAATTTTCAGACACACAGCTACAAAAGCTGGAGAGAGGCAGAGTTTCTGCAAGAGAAAGTTTTGCACTTGACCTCTGGAATCTTGGGGAATGAAAGATTTTGGTGTAGCCATTATCATATCTTATTACATGTCAGACTCCAGATGAGGAGAATTATGAAACCAAATGACTCAACACAGCAGGGCCCCTGGCCTTCCTCATAAACACTCTCTCCTGCTGGGAACCAGTTGTCAGGGCCAACACACACAGTGCCTGGAGAACCTAGTACCTGAGCCAGACCCTGACGTGGAGAGATCGTAGACAAGGTCCTGGAGTGTCTTGTCTTTGGAGAGACACATCTCGCACGAGGGGTCCTCCATGTCCAGTCTCTGGCGGTTGTGGTAGACACGCTGGTGGTAATTGATGACAAGGAAAACGATGATGATGATGAGAAACAGGAGGAAGACCGGGCCAGCAATGATGCCCACCAGCTCCACGGGGCCCCACATGGAGGGGTGCTCAGGCTCCTTGAGGTGCCCTGGGAAAACGGGCAGGAGGAGGGAAGAAACAGTAAAAACAAGAGAACGCTGGGGTTCCGTTTTCCCTGAAACTGCACCTCATGTAAAGACCTCAGTGCGGGTTTCCCTGGTCCTCCTGGGCTGGCCTAAGCCTTGATGCTCTCGAACACCACCTCTCTCGGTCAGCACTCCAGCAGTGGAACCAAACCCACTCTGCAAGTTCAAGGCATGTCAGAGTTGCAAGCTGCAGGCTGCTCTAGGCTCTGGTCAGTCTCTCCTCAGAAAGACCTGCTAAATGGCAGACCTGCCCAAGGAGGTGTCTAACTGCACTGTGACCACCAGCCTTCCTAACTCTAGCCTTCCTCACACCGATTCACCCTGTCCCCAGAGCAGAGCCCTTCACATGGCTCTGCTGCTGCTGTCCTCTATCCCACAAGTAGCCGGTAGCTCTGGGACTAACTGGGAAATGTGCTCTTCTCACCTTCTGAGCAATAAGCCTGACTAGGAAAGAAGCCTAGCCTTTGCCATCACCTCAGGGGGCATCTAAAAACCACCTCTGGCTATCCCTGAGCAGAAGAAGGGAAGGACGAAGTGCTCTACCTCCCAGTGAGACAATCCAAGGGTGTCACTCACCGCTGGGCACCCTGAGGTCAATCTTGTTGCAGAAGTCAGTATAGCAGCAGTGGGTGTTACGCAGGTCCTCGGAGCTCAGACAGTAGAAGGGCTTCCCAGCAGGGACCAGCTCCACCTTGGGGATGCAGGTGCGCACGTGGTGCTCCATGCCATCCAGGTTGAAGATGGAGACCATGCAGGCCCCATCTGTTTCACACGTGTAGTTGGTCTGCAGGCAGCTGGTACATGCACACAGCAGAGCTACAGGACACGGAGAAGCAGACATCAACAGGAATGTACGATCTTCCTTCAGGTCCTTTTCCAAACTCAGAATGACCTCCCCCCATACTTACATCCCCCAAATAAGCAGCTTTTATGGAACTGGGGCCAGAAAGACCCCTCAGTGGGCACCTCTGCACCTCATTTAGCTCAGAGACAAGGCTCTGTAGGTCCTGCCATTTCTAACTGCTCTGTTCTCTGCCAGTGAAAGAGAGATGAAGCACCCACTCCTTCCAAATGATCCTGCAAGGTGGATGGAGTCTTCCCTTTGGAGAACAGGTGCTCCCCACATTCCATACAAAGCTACCCAAGATTCCTTGGGGCCAGTCTCATTCCATCTCTTCTTGGGCACCAGGCACCCCAGTTTCCAGGACACGGCATGCATGCTCTCATCCAGCCTTTCACTGCAATGTTGGTGGCTTTTTTCCTGCCTAAATCCTTCAAAATTCTGCTCAATCACCACTTCCATTGAGCAGCCTTTCCTGGTTCTCCATTATCACCTCCTCCCTTTAGTCCACGTTTGGTACCCAGCTCATGAGGGCCAAGGAAGATGTTCTCCTTAGAGAATTTGAATGCCCACTTCATAAAGTTATTGTGAGGAGGAAATGAGATCATGCATATAAAGTGTGTAATAAATTTAACCCATACCCAAAGGCCCCAGGCAGCACTTGGCATGCACATGTACATTCATGTACTCGTGTGTGTGTCTCTCTCCCTTTCGCCTTTTTTCAACTATGCAGTATACAAAATCCCCACTGGGATTAATGCATTTTGCTGGGTATGTACCACACGTAAGTGTGTGCCACCAACAGGAAATCACCGTCAATGAATTTGGCGCCTCTGAAAGCTGTTCAGCAGCCTTGGAATCTGCAATCCTTTATTTATCTGACTAACAAGAATAGCACAGACAGTTGGTACTCCTCTACTGTCTCCCCCAAGCCTAGCCTCGCCCTGACCTCCTGTGACGGGCAGGAGTGTAGCCTTGGCGGCAAGACTGAAGCTGGCACTGCCCGTGCTGGGGCAGTCACTCACTCACCAGGGCGGAGGGCAAGGGCGCGAGACCTCCATGGCACACGCTGTGGGAAGACCTGCACACTGAGCCTCCAGAGCAAAAGGGGCCGTGGCCAATCCAAAGGAAAGCCTAGGCTGCGAGAGTTCCTCTTCATCTCTTCATCCACTCTCTGAAAGTTATCCCTTAGCTTTACAATCCAAAGACAACCCAACCCACCCCAGACTGTAAATAAGGCAACCCTTTGCTGTTCCCATTCAGGGACACAAGGTACTGGGGAGGGGGATGGGAGGCAGGTGAGCAGACAGAGAGCCCTTCCATGAAGGGCCTGTGTGTTTTTACAGTGTTTGAGGAGATTTCTATCTTCTGAGACGAATTCCCAAACATGCAGCTACCTGCTTGGGCTACACTATTTCTTACAGCAGTGCGTTTGAAGTGGGCAACCGTGAGACGAGGACTCGTCATAAAAGGAGCTTTTCCAGAAAGTTTCCCTGGATCTCGGTGCTAACCTTCTAGTCTCAAGACAAAGAAAACTTCAAACTTTCCTCCAAACTTGTGTTGCAAATTCTCTCGTTCTGTTTCTGTTTGTTTGAGATTGGTTTACTCCATAGCCCAGCTGGCCTTGAACCCTCCACCCTCCTGTCTCTATAGTACTGGGATCACAGGCCTGGGCCTCCAAGCCAGGCTCTGTCTTACTCCTCTTAAGAACTTAAAATTTATTCAAGTCTCAGAAAACTTGGCAGGACCCCCTTTTCTTCCTCCAAGAGTCCTGCTAACCCAAGAAGGCGCCTTTGATGATTCCCTTTTGTGTCCCTTAGGGGTTCCCTACAGGGAGCACACCTCTCAGTACCCATGTTGTGACGTCCAGCAAAGAGAACAACATTGGGTCTATTTGGGGACGCAAGAAAGGGAAATTAACAACTTCAAGAGATGACTATTCTGAGCCTGGTGAGACACAGCCAAGCCCACAGCCGCCTTCTGAAAAGCAGTCCCTTCAGAGTCCATCAATTAGTGGGCCAAGTAGTCAGGAGCCCCTGATTCCTGAGAGTTATTCTTTTCTCGTTGGTGCTGGCCTTGTTCACAGTGATTCATTCTGGAGAATGAACACGCCCACACGTGGCTCATTATTTTTGGGAAGTACTTAGACGATCTTGGTGTAAGACAGAAAAGAGGAGAAGTGGAAATCTAGGCTAGAAGGGGCTGAGGATGAACTAGAAAATGGCTACGTGGGTCTGTGATAAGGAGCTGGGCAAGTCCCCGAGTCTATCTGGGCCTCAACTAGCCAACCAACAAACACCACTTATCTTACCGAGACAAGAGGGAAGTTAGCCAGCGGCCTGCTAAGTGCTGGGGCTCCCCAGCAAGGCTCCCTCCACCCACTGTGTACGTCTTTGCCTTTGCAGAGCAAGTGACAAGTCCCAACAGCCACACTCTGAAGATAACTATCGCCACTACCCACACTCTGAAATATCGGACTTTCCATCACCAGGAGCGACAGTGGGTATCACGGAGTAACAGGTCACAGAGACCTGAAGCCTGCAGGCCAGTTCTAAGACTGGCCGCATGACTGAACTCAGCTGGCCTCCTGTACCACCCTACTGTACTAGGCTGACACTGTGGAGTAGGACCTCAGGACTCCATAAACTAACATACTGTAAAAGAACTTGTGGTAGGGTGTACTCAATAGACAACAACTCTCCCTTTAATGTAAAAATTGAAATAAAAAAAGACACAAACAAGGAAAATGCCTCGTACACTAACTAGGAAGTGTCGAGTCACAGTCTCAGGAAGAAACTGCTCATTAGTCCTGTGGCTTATGTGGCTCTGGGTAAGTCACCTAACCTCTCTCAACCTCACTTTCCTCATGATTAACCAGAAAAGGGAACTGAACAAGATGCCTTCTCAAGCCTTTCCAGTGACAAGTTCTCCTCCAGGTCCACTCTTCAGAGCACAATGTGTTTCCACCTGCTCTGCTCCATCCTAGCCCCTTCCCAAACGCCTTTGAAGACACATGTCTTGGCTACTCGCCTGCTAATATTTTTCACTGAAACAAAAGAAACAATAATAAAATTATAAGCATGCTCTGAACTTACTATAAACTTAGTATCCTAAATTTAATTCTTTCTGAAAAGCTAAATCTGGGCTAATGACAACAGCCCTTTGTAATGTTTCGTGATGA